>JXCR01147953.1:160767-183585 GCA_002079205.1 Phalaenopsis hybrid cultivar
TCCTGGGTTACTGATTTCACTGGTTTCAAAAACAGTCACCTTCCTATGAAATATCTAGGGGCTTTTCTTATCAAAGGAAGAACTAAGAACATTCAATTTTATCACATAATTGACAAGGTCCAAAGTAAATTGCAAGCATGGGAGAATTCCTTTTTATCCAATGGGGGTAGGATCGCACTCCTCAAAAGTGGTCTATCTGCTTTCCCATCCTATCTACTACAAAAGAACATTCTGAAAAAGTATTCTCAGAGATTGTTAGAAGGGATCTTTAATAGATTCCTATGGGCTGACCATAGGAAGCAAAAACAATGGACTTCTTGGGCTAAGGTGTGTAAACCCTTTGAGGAGGGTGGGCTAGGCTTCAAGTCTTTCTCCCAAATTATGCACACTAATTTCTGCAGACTTTGGCTCAAATTTAGATCTCATTCTTCCCTATGGGTTGAATTACTTTGGGGAAAATATTGCAAGTATCAACACCCCACCCAACTCTCTGTGGGTATAGGGGATTCCCCCATTTGGAAAAGGATGTTAAATGTTAGGAAGGATGCTGAACAATTGTATGTTTGGGAAATTGGTGAGGGCTTGGTTAACATCTGGTGGCACAATTGGTCCTTGGAAGGCTTCCTTATTCAGGATCATAATGCTCTAGCTGCTCTGTGCTTGTAAAAGACATATGGGTTCATGGCAAGTGGAACCTTACTCCAATTCTTCCTTTCTGCAGCCCTTTTCAACTATCCAATATTCAGAAGCTGATTATAAAACCTGGAGTTAAGGACAGAATAACTATAAAAAAGAACCCAATCCCTTCTCAGCCTCCCCAACGGGTGGTACACTACATTCTGGAATAAATTTCTCACCCCATCCATGTCTTTTTTCATATGGAGACTCTTCTTAAAACTGATTCCCACTGATGATATTTTGAAATTGAAAGGTCTGAGGGGTCCTTCCAGATACACTTTTTGCCAGTCCCAAGAGGAAACTATTACCCATCTTTTCTTTGACTACACCTGGGTACAGGAAGTTTGGTCTTTTGTGAATGGTAAACTCAGGATCCCAACAATGAATCTAACATGGAAGGTTTTTTATATTTGCTGATCCGATTGGAGCGGATCTAATCTTCAAGACATCCCCAACATTGTGGCTTGGTTTGTTTGGATGTCTAGAAACCAGATAAAGCATGAAAACTACCATCTAGATCCTATGAGGGTGGGTCTCAATTGTATTGCTTTTATACAAAAATTGATTAAATTTAAAAAGTTTGAGGCTGTGTTGGAGATTGGTCCTTCTCTCAAGCCACATAATACCAAATTTTTGACAATTTGCTGGACCCTCCTAAAGTTTGGGTGGACCAAAATTAACACTGATGGCAGCCACAAATCTCAGTCTGCTGGTATTGGTGGGGTATTCAGGAATCATGAGGAAAAATGTATCTTATATTTTCAATCTCCTGTTAAAGCTTTTGACTCCCTTGAAGCAGAATGTCAAGCTNCCACCTGTATTGGTTAATGAATCTAATTTGTTGGAATGTTAGGGGGCTTGCACATCCCAAATATCTTAATAGAATCCTTGCTCTCAATGGGATGTATAAACCTTGGATCATTGCTCTACTTGAACCAATGGTCACTAAAAATGTTAACAAATTTGTGAGGAAATTCCCTGGTTTTCAGCTTCTTGTAAACACTAACTGTAAAATTTGGCTTCTTTGCAGAAAGGAAGTTCTATGCAATGTTCTTAAAGAAGGGGACCAATATATCCATTTGCAGCTCACTTTCATTCACTATCATGGTTTTTCTACCTTCACTTATGCTGGTTGTACAACAACTGCTAGGCTGGACCTATGACAACAATTACAAGAGAATTCTAGTTAGTGGGGGGTAATTTCAACAGCCTATCTTCACCTAGTGAGAAGAAGTGTGGGAGATCTCCTGATATTAATCTAATTAACACTTTCAATGACAACATTTTGTCTGCTGGTCTTTTTCATTTGGGGTTTATAGGCCTTAAATTCACTTGGAGAAGGGGGAAAATTTGGGAAAGGCTTGATAGAGTTTTGGTAAATGACATTTGGTTTAGAGCTTTCCTACATACTTCTGTCCAGAACTTGGATATGAGTGGGTCTGATCATAGACCCTTACTTATTCAAATTTCTTCATCCTCTTCTAAAACTAAAGCCAAATTTAGACATCTTAACATATGGTCAATGCATGGGGATTTTATTAATCAAGTATCAAAGGCCTGGACTAATGTCCATCATCACATACCAGGTATCAAGCTTTGGATGTTACATAAAAAAGTCAGCAAACATCTCACAAATTGGAATTGGGAGGTGGTGAGGAACATTGATAAGAAAGTCCTTGAAGTTGAACAAAATGTTTTGCATTTAGAACAACTCTTATCTTCTGACATGGGGTCTGAAATGGACCTTCAGTTAGCCAATGAAAACTTATTGGATCTGATCAACATGCAAGAGGCTCTTTATTCTCAAAAGACAAATAAAACTAGGTTTTGTGAGGGTGACAGAAACTCTAAATATTATCATGCTTGCATTAATTATAGGAGGAAAAGCAACACAATCCACAAAATCCTTTCTCAGGAGGGTCACTGGATTTCCAATGCTGGGGGAATTGCTAATGATGCTGTACATTACTTCCAAAAAATGTTCAGACGAAATTCATCTTCTCACTCAGCCATTAATGATACACTGTTTGATAAGGAAAAGGAATTCACAAAAAGTTTATCTCTTACTAACATTCCTGATGAAAAAGAAATTTGGGAAGCTCTAAACTCCATTGACAACACAAAGGTTGTTGGTCCTGATGGTTTTACTTCTAATTTCTACAAAAAGGCCTGGATTATTGTGAAGGTTGAGGTTATTGCCACTGTCCAAAGTTTCTTCTGGGGGGGTGACCTCCCTAAATACCTTTCCTCTTCTACCATTACATTTGTTCCCAAGGATAAAACACCTTGCAAATGGGATGATTTCATACCCATTAGTCTCATTTCTGTCATTTCCAAGATAATCAGTAAAGTCTTGGTCTAAAGATTACAACCTCACCTAAACAAGCTCATTTGTAGGAATCAATCTGCTTTCATCAGGGATAGAAGTATTGTTGATAATGTGCTTTTGGCCCAAGAATTGGTACTGGACTTGGACAGAATCACTAAAGGAGGCAACTTAATTTTCAAATTGGATATCAAAAAGGCTTTTGATACTATCAGCTGGAAGTTCATTGAACAGGTTCTGATTGCTAGAGGTTTCTCACCCTCCTTTGTCTCTCTAATCAACAGATGGCTGTCCAATAAATTCCATTCTTTTTTCATCAATGGATCTTCTCATGGGTTTTTCAGTGCTTCTAAAGGTATAAAACAAGGTGACCCCCTTTCCCCTACAATTTTTATCTTATCTTTTGACTACTTATCCAGAAGTTTAAATGAGTTGGCATCAAGGAAACCCCATTCTCTTTATAGCCACAGATCTTCCACCTTATTTAATCATTTGGCCTTTGCTGATGATATCATTATCTTTACAAAAGCTTCCAAAGTTGCTGTCAAACTATCCATGCAGAATCTGCAGACCTTTCAGGATGTTTGTGGAATGAAATTAAATAAACAGAAGTGCATCTCCATATTTAGAAAGCAATGCAAAAATGATTTAAAGTCCTGGGTTACTGATTTCACTGGTTTCAAAAACAGTCACCTTCCTATGAAATATCTAGGGGCTTTTCTTATCAAAGGAAGAACTAAGAACATTCAATTTGATCACATAATTGACAAGGTCCAAAGTAAATTGCAAGCATGGGAGAATTCCTTTTTATCCAATGGGGTAGGATCGCACTCCTCAAAAGTGGTCTATCTGCTTTCCCATCCTATCTACTACAAAAGAACATTCTGAAAAAGTATTCTCAGAGATTGTTAGAAGGGATCTTTAATAGATTCCTATGGGCTGACCATAGGAAGCAAAAACAATGGACTTCTTGGGCTAAGGTGTGTAAACCCTTTGAGGAGGGTGGGCTAGGCTTCAAGTCTTTCTCCCAAATTATGCACACTAATTTCTGCAGACTTTGGCTCAAATTTAGATCTCATTCTTCCCTATGGGTTGAATTACTTTGGGGAAAATATTGCAAGTATCAACACCCCACCCAACTCTCTGTGGGTATAGGGGATTCCCCCATTTGGAAAAGGATGTTAAAGGTTAGGAAGGATGCTGAACAATTGTATGTTTGGGAAATTGGTGAGGGCTTGGTTAACATCTGGTGGCACAATTGGTCCTTGGAAGGCTTCCTTATTCAGGATCATAATGCTCTAGCTGCTCTGTGCTTGTAAAAGACATATGGGTTCATGGCAAGTGGAACCTTACTCCAATTCTTCCTTTCTGCAGCCCTTTTCAACTATCCAATATTCAGAAGCTGATTATAAAACCTGGAGTTAAGGACAGAATAACTATAAAAAAGAACCCAATCCCTTCTCAGCCTCCCCAACGGGTGGTACACTACATTCTGGAATAAATTTCTCACCCCATCCATGTCTTTTTTCATATGGAGACTCTTCTTAAAACTGATTCCCACTGATGATATTTTGAAATTGAAGGGTCTGAGGGGTCCTTCCAGATACACTTTTTGCCAGTCCCAAGAGGAAACTATTACCCATCTTTTCTTTGACTACACCTGGGTACAGGAAGTTTGGTCTTTTGTGAATGGTAAACTCAGGATCCCAACAATGAATCTAACATGGAAGGTTTTTTATATTTGCTGATCCGATTGGAGCGGATCTAATCTTCAAGACATCCCCAACATTGTGGCTTGGTTTGTTTGGATGTCTAGAAACCAGATAAAGCATGAAAACTACCATCTAGATCCTATGAGGGTGGGTCTCAATTGTATTGCTTTTATACAAAAATTGATTAAATTTAAAAAGTTTGAGGCTGTGTTGGAGATTGGTCCTTCTCTCAAGCCACATAATACCAAATTTTTGACAATTTGCTGGACCCTCCTAAAGTTTGGGTGGACCAAAATTAACACTGATGGCAGCCACAAATCTCAGTCTGCTGGTATTGGTGGGGTATTCAGGAATCATGAGGAAAAATGTATCTTATATTTTCAATCTCCTGTTAAAGCTTTTGACTCCCTTGAAGCAGAATGTCAAGCTGTATTTTGGGCCATCACCTTAGCCAGATCATGTCTGTTAGATCAGCTCTGGGTAGAATCGGACTCCTTGCAACTTATTAACATAATCCATGGGTCTTCTGATACCCCATGGAATTTAATCAGCTGGATCTCTGGTATTCATCAATTGCTTAAATTTTTCTCTATCAAGTTCTCCCATATCCACAGAGAAGGAAATAGACCATCCAATTGGCTGGCTAGAAGGGGTCTCTATACTGAAGAACCTTTAGTGAGCAGAATGATTTCTCCCCCACTGGACTTTCTTTTATCTAGTGATCTGTTGCCTCTCCCTTATTAGATAACATCTGTTGTTGGTTTGAGAGGTTGCCTTCCTTCATATAGGCCCTCTCCTGCCACCTTTTTTCATTCCCCTTGTATTTTTACTTGATTTCAATAATAAATTGGAGCTAGGCTCCTTACTTAATATATATATATATATATATATATATATATATATATATATTAAAAGAGCTACTTGTGGCTCCTTACACGTTAACAATAAAAAATATTACAAAGTTGGGGAGGGAAAGTGGATCCCCATCTAAAAACAAATAAAATACATTTATAATCCTAGGGGTTCCACTTTCCACAATAAAACACCACGCAAATTAAAAAGAAACGAGTGTAGTAAAACAACTCCAAAAAGTACATGTATACCCGAAAAAATGTATACCAAAAGAAAGAGTATACCCAAAAATAGCTTGTACACCAAAACCCATATCTTTTATATTGAAGAATAGTAGAATCGGATTTGAGGTTTGTTGGTCTAGTGAGAGCCGCAAAGATAAAATTCCAAACCAATGAGCAGTAAAAAAATCCTCTGTCAAGACATAATAGTGTTGCACCATGATAAAATCTTCAAAATAATGTAGGTAGCATGGAGATAGTAAAAATTGAGTGTTAGACACATGATGCTTCTCGGGCCAGTAAAATTTAAGCTCCCATAACATAGAAAACAGGATAATCAAAATGAATAGCATGTCCAAGTATTTGAACCCAAAGTTGGTGTCCAACAAATCCAAACTCAAGGCAGTGCCCAGAAAAAACAAAATCAACCAAAAAATCCTTCCGGCATCCATCCAATAAGTAGATAACAATTCCATACTAGAAAAGCTAAGAATGGAAACATAAATTCCAAAGAAGTAACACATTTTGACAGAAAAAACTCAATTTTAAAATGCAGAGTTGATATCGAACAGTGCCATAATAAATGAATGCTTGTAGCTCCATAAGCTGTAACATTTAATAGAAATTCTAGCCAATCAAAGCCAATCTAAAAAACAAAGCCCAGTACACTTCCAACATCTTGCCAAAAAAACAAAGTGAAAGCCTAGGCCAGAAAAGCTAAGAGAAGAAAGCGTAATCCCAACACAGTAACCACAAACAAAGGCGGATGAAGCATAATTAAAGTCTAATATAAGGGGCATCTATTAAGTCACTTTGTATAAGAGTGTGCAAATAAAGAGGAGTTTCCCCAATGAAAGCACCTTGCACTGTCCATTTAGCCAACCAATCCACCGAGGAATTACCCTCTCTATCAATGAAAGAGTATTGAATATGAAGATTTTGCATCTCAATATAAAGTCAGATCCTTCTCAACAATGTAATAATATACCAAGCAGGCTTAAGCTTAGCCGTGAGCATGTGAAACGGTGTCTCAGAATCAGTTTCCAGTACAAGGCAATTAAAATTCAGAGAAGCAGCAGTCTGTAGTGCAGCAAGCACTGCACAAGTTCAACATCAAGAGATGAAGTGGCATTGCAAGGGAAGGCAAAAAAGGCTAGACATTTACCATATGCATCTCTAAAAAATCATCCCACACCAGCATAACTAGAAGAGTAGCTACCATCTATATTAACTTTGATCCAGCCTTGGGGGGTTGGTGCCCGTTTAATCAAAATGGGTTTCCTACCCCTAACAATAGAAGGAGAGGCATCCATTTCATTATCTAACATACAGGTCTTGTGAAAATGAGCCACAACTAAAGTAGATATAGTGGTAGGAGTGTGGCAAGGATTTTCATACTCATGACTATTTCTAGCCATCCATATGAACCAAAGCACAATAGTGGGAAAGTAAAAGAGCTTTTTAAAAGTAGGATCAAAGTCCTTCCAAATCCCAAAAATAATTTTAAAACTCAGATTTGAGGGCCAATTGATACCAAAGTAGCACCCTAACCGATTCCAAACATGTTTAACAAATGGGCAATAAAAAAACAAGTGATTTGTAGATTCAACATACTTTTTACGGTAATAACAAAAAGTAGCAAGTTTCAACCCTTTCATTTTAAGAATACCATCAACAGGAAGCATGTTATGAAAATATCTTCCTAGGAAAAACGAGATAGAGGGAGATATATATTTTTGCCAAATGTAAGCATTCCATTTCCAAGGAGTAAAAGTGTGCAGTTTTGAATAAAGCGATTTAGTAACAGAAGATCAAATTTGAAATTTCCATAGTGGAACATCCTTACAATGAGCTCTAATAGGTATAGTAGCAATGGCGGGAGCTAAAGCACCAACTAAAGATTTTAGTTTAGCCATATTCCAAATATCAACATTCCAACAATCAGATATTAACAAGTTAGAATCCTAACCAGAGTTTTATAAAGTAGGATAAGAAAAAATTCCCTATTCCTCATTCCATAAAGAGATGTTACCATCCCCAATGTCCCAAAAAAAGAAATGAGAAGCCACATCCCTGGCAGATATAATAACCTTCTAAAGTTTAGAGTCCTCCACCTTCCATTTGACCATTGAAGGGTGAAGATTTTTGTAATATTTATGAAGCATAAACTTAGCCCATATCGACTCCCAAAAAAAAATTTAAACCAAAGTTTTCACATATTGATATCAATAATCTGTTGCAAAGTTTTAAAACCAAGCCTACCAGCATAAAGAGGCCTGCTATTGTACTGTTAATTAGTTCAAATTTTAGAGGGTCTAGAGCCCTTCCATAGCAATTTGTTGAAAATAGTCTCAAGATTTTTTTGTGTGCTTTTATGGTTTTAAGAACTTGCATAGTGTAGAGGGGAAGTGTAAATAAGACACTTTTCAACAAAGTGAGCTGCCCACCATTAGAAAGAAAAGTGTTTTTCTAATCATCTATCTTTAGTTTAACTTTATCAATCACATCATCCATTTGAGTTTGTTTCGTCCTGCCTCTAAGAATGTTAACCCCAAGATACTTAATAGGAAGCTTTAAAATTTTGCAACTAGTGTATCTGGAAACCCATGCATAACTGTTAGAGGGTACACATTTGCCAAAATAAATAGAGCACTTGTCGGCTATTTTTCTTTTTGAAAAATAAGATTTTAAAATTTAACTCTAGTATATAATGTAATTTTTAATTTTGTTAAAATGGTATTTTTTTTTTTTTTGAAAATGATGAGACCGGATAGACCTCATATATTTAATAGTTTAAATAGCTGAGCACAATACCATAAATGATATATCATCACGAAGGATGAAAATATCACTTATTAGTAGGCTTAACTATCTAAACTTAAAAGTATATGACCTATTTTGGTTTATGAAATTTATAGTTGACAAATTCCCCTATCTAATATACAGATTAGATAGAGTTTAGATTAATTTGGGTTCTTAAATTCCCTATAAGAGCAAGCCCCTATAGTTAATTACATCTTAGACAACTGAAGTCACCTAAGAAAACTCTCGATAATGATCAGAGGTTTCGTCTTCAAGAATTCAACGTTCAAGTTTCCAAGATTGTTCATAGGAAAATTCAAATGGGATAGCTCCAAATAGGAACAGTTATTTCTGGAGTCCAAAAGAACGAAAAGTAAGAGATGTCGAAGATACTGGAGAATATACAGTGACATCTCAAACTAACCTATGATTTTGGCTTTACGTCTTTGAAAGGAAAATTATGTGATATTTCGTTCCCGTAAATTATTTAGAAATTCGGGACTTTTATTTACATTTCATATGTAAATGGCCCGAGGAAATGTGAGGATTTATTTCGTACCAAATGACAACCTCAAAAGCCTAAAAAGTTTAGGATAGATAAGTACAATATAAAATCGTAGAATTTTCTAAGAGATAATGTGAGCATTTACGCCATGTAAGATGAACTACCTCGACGTCCTATAAGTATGTTATTTAAATTTATCAAAATGCTGCTGAAACTTCTTCTGCTGTCTCTCTGTTGTTACCTCAACTGTCATTCGAAGATGAATTATCATTTGCTCCAAATTTATCGTCTCAATCGCTGCCCGGGGATGAATCATCAATTCACAATGTCATCATCTCATCCCTAGAAGAAGGGAGGAAGAAGAGAAAAAATTATGCCTCGAAAGGCCTATCCTAGAGGATCGTATAAACATACTAGGAGAACTTATATTTAAGAGTTTGAATGTAGGCGAATGTCTATAGTACAATAACTACAAGAAAGAAACAACTGTGTAGTGATGTACCGTAATAAGAAAAGACTGAAGAAAAATCATGAAAATGAAGCAACATAAAGAAAGGAAAGACTATGCAATAAAAAAAATGCACAGTAAAGGAACAAAACTGAAACAACTAAATGTACCTGATTAAGTCTGGCGATGCTACAAAACATATTACAATTGCATAATATAAAAGGGATTAGACAAATATTTGCAAATAATAAAAGAAATGTTAAGTGATGAGCATATGAAAATTTAAAGTGGAATATTAGATTTTAATTTGGTTTTAGGCTCAGACTAGACCTCTTTTTCTCTTTTATCTTGATCCCACAAGCAACTGATGTATCAAAGTCAACCTACCAATATCAGCTAGAGGCCACCAACGAATCACCCTTATAATCAGACAGCCCTAGACCCTATTATTTAAAGGATGTGTGAATGGAGTAGTATCTGAACTCCTCAAAGTGTAGAGCAGCTATATGTGAAATGTAGTATCTGAAATCATCAAAGTGTAGTGCACCTATACGTGAAATGTAGTAGATGTGGAGTGTTTGACGTATCTGTTCTTTCTTAAGTGTAGTATTTATGGAGTGTTTGTAGTATCTGTTCTTTTGTGGCTACCAATTCTCGAACCTTTTTAAGAGGTTAGAGCTGTTAATGCTTTAGGGGTGAAAGGGCATCGCACTAATTGAATATTGATTTTTACTTTCAGCTATAAGAAGAGTTGATCAATGGTTCTCTTGCATTATTGCTTATTACCCTTCATCTCGAACTAATAGGCCACCTCAATATTTCATATGGAAATCCAACTAAATTTTATATATTTGATAATAAGGAAATGAGAGAAGTAATCATTTAAAGCGATTCTATAACATTCATCTTCCACTTCTATGTTCAAACTTTAAACCTATACATATGATCATTGCATGCTCTATTAATTTTCTAAGGAGAAATATGTTTTCATTACTCGGGATGCTAAAGCAACTATCCAAAACATCGAATAATCCCAATATATATTCAAATAAGAGATGTTTTCAAAAACCAAAAATAATTTTCAATGTGTATTCAAATAAAATAACAAGGGGAGCAAAGACTACAACATCTAAAACTAATTCTGAAAGCCAAAATATAGCTTTCAATATATATTTGAATAGGACAGCAAGAGGGGCAAGAATTGCACCTCCAAAACTATTATTCTAGAACAAAAATAAATCTCCAAACATGCATTCAAATAGAGGTATCAAGAAGCATAGAAACAGGCCCCAAACAGGTGTAAAAATCATCTCCAATATATGTTCAAATAAGGGAGCAGCAAAGAGAACCTAAACCAAATCCCAAATAAATTTTTCAAATCATAAAAATGACTACCAGTAAGTATTTGAACAAAGGACAACAAGGAGAACCAAAAATGAGCCCCAAATGTATTTTTCAAACCATAAAAAATGACCTCCAGCAGGTATTCAAACAAGGGACAGCAAAAAAACATCAAAATCGAGCCCCATGTATTTTTCAAACCATAAAAAATGACCTCCAACATGTATTCAAACAAGGGACAGCAAAAAAAACATCAAAACCGAGCCCCATGTATATCTTTAGAACCATAAAAATGAATTCTAGCAGATATTTGAACAAGGGACAACAAAAAGCATAAAAATTAAGCCCCATATATATCTTTCTCAGCATTAAAATAGATCTCAGCATGCATTCGAACAAAATTAGTAGCATAAGGAGTAAAACCGAGTCACCAAAACAAAATCTGGATACATTAATAACCCATTCCGATATAACAATTTTAAGATTCAAATAAACTTTCCTCATTCAAATATCTCCATATTCTAAAAACCTATACATCTCATATGTTGATTTAGTGAGAAAGCTTTAGGTGGCATAAATGTGATATAGTTCAATATTGAGTTTGTGAATATATAGTCATCAAAGAGGTGCATATGAGAAATCTTCCCAAGTACATTTATATTCAAAGCAAAATATGTTCATCTCCCAATAAAAAGTATGTAGTCGACTTATAAAAGAATGCAAGAAAACTAGCTTTCCTAAATATGAATCGCAAATCAGAAATACTGATAATGTAAAAAAAATTTAAGAGGTGTTAGATATGTAAATGTATAAGAATCGGTTAGCATGTGTGTAAAGAACTGAAGTAAATACTTGAGAATTAAATGGTATGCCTGTAAATGTAAAAAAATCCATATGTATTTTAATGGTACAGCAACAAACGAAATAAGACAGGAAACACCAGCTTCTCACAAGAGTAATCAAATCTTTATTTCCCCACAATCCAGACCTTCTACAAATTATTCAATGATCCAAAGCATCAAATCTGAAATCTAGTCACTTAAGGAAATAACGATCCATAAAAAAAAATCAAATCAATCTGATTCAAGTTTTAGAATATAACAAGAATTGATTTAATTTTCTTTCAAAAAAAAATAGAAAGCAAGAAAAGGAAGGAAGAAAGAAAGAAAGAAAATAATACTTCCAACGCTTAATAGTTTTAAGCGAGAACTCACAAGGAAAGCTAAACCTATTGTCGTGCAAACAGATTATTTAACCCAAATATGAAGGGAATTCAAAAATATATAAATCAAACCGAGAACTCGTATATGATAGAAGACTTTTCCTATAAAACAAAACAAACTGCAGCCAAAATAAAAGAGAATCGAAAGGAAGAATGTGAGGTTCATGTAAGAATGCAAAGTTCTAAATCTCCAAGGGAAGTTTTCTCACAAATTCCCTTTATCTTTAAAAGAACAGAAATCATAGCCAACTCAAATAAATGATTATAATCACCATATTTCAATCCGCCTTTCTTTCTTTCTTGAGATTAAAAATCACATTTAAGATCTACGAACGAATGTAAGACAGGAAAGAAGACTTCAAGTTCTACAAAAGAAACTGCAAGTAATCTCTCCAAGTAACCAATAATCATTCTAAAGAAATATTAAAAATATTATCTACTTCCTGATATTATAGCACGAATCCATCTCATGAATATAAATTCTATAATAAATGCCTTTCTAAAGTCAAGAATTCCCTTAAACAGTCCAAGCAGAGAAGGATAACTTACTTCCAAATGTTTCCAGAAGTTTTCAAAAGAACTTAAAAGCAGTAAGCAGAAATAATATTCAAATCCCAAGAATGGAAGATACGAAATTCAAAAGAAATAACCAATCAGCCAGAATTTCTCTTCAGTATAGGAATCAGAAAAATCAAACCCAAAAACTTCCCTCAAATGACCTCCAGAAAGTATAAAGCTAGCCTTAAGCAAGAGAAATCCTCGAATCGGTCAAACAAAAAAACCTTTTAGAACCTTCCCCAAAAGGGGTATTTATAGTCGAGGGAAGGAGAAGAGTTCACCGATGGGGCTTATGCATTTAGGTGGGAAAATTCGTTAAAAAAATTATTACCGACGAAGCGACCAGCGACATAAGTCAGTTAAGACCGGCGAGGGAAGAGATGACTTGAGAACTAGAAGAAACTCTAAGATCTGGTCAAGAGAATAGAGGATGAAGAAGAACTCCGGTTAGGGCAAGAAGGCTTTCGAGAGAAGGAAGGGAGGAACACGTGAGAGAAAAAGAAAATAGATTTAAGATTTAGGGTTTTAAAATCTTTTTTTTTTAAGAAAATATTTATTATATATTTTTTATTAGAAAATATCAAATTTTGTACAAGCACGGCGTTCCAACAAAATGGGTGTCCTCCTTAATTAAAATTGACGTTCCGGACGCGATGGTGGGGTCTGTTTTGTCATCTGGGATAATCCTAACAAATTCATCGACGATCGCACCAAATTAACTTTGATTCGTGTGTGGCATGCTAAATGAAATTATTTGAGCCGATTGGAGCCTTTTAATGAGTAAGATGAAAATATTGACCGGTCCTCGCATAAGCAACAAGCAAAGTCAAATACAACGCTTGCAGTGGCACGTCAACATCGCACTCACCACGATGTCCACCTATGTCTTTCAAATTTCTATAGGAGCTAAATTTGAGCTTCAATATGTCGGTCTTTGGATCAGCTCAATTGAATGTTGAGGATCTGAAATCGTCCATATGAAACTGCAAAGAGAGAAGAAGTGGCTTGAATTTTTAAAGGGTGTGGGTCCCAGTCTAGTCTTCTAAGAGAGTCAAAATAGGAAAATCTTAACGCTAGATCTTAGGGTATATAGAGAATGGAAGACCTCAAAATGAGGTCAACAACACTTAACCAAGTTAAACATCATACCAGAGATGTTTTGGAAATCCTTTAACAAGGACATGGTAGCTTTAAGAGCATGCTTTCTAGCATTTAAAAATAAGATAGCATCATTAGCATAAGCAAGGTAACTCACCACAATCTTGGACTTATGAGAGAATTGAATATGAGAATTCTCAAGATACAACTTATTAATGAGCCTAAAATGGTAATTAAATGCAATAATAAAAATAGTAGGAGAATGTGGATCTCCTTGTATATTGCCCCTGTTAGCAGAAAAAAACCATGTGCTTTGCCATTTATCATCACACTATAGCTATTATTAGAAAGCCGCCTCCTAATGAGTAAGCACAAATCCTGTTGGAAGCCTTTAACCTGCAAAATGTTAATAATAAAGTCCCAGCTTATAGTGTCAAAAGTTTTCTTAATGTACAGTTTGAGGAACATGTTTCTCCCCTGTACTTCTTATGTGCTAAGAGGATATTATCAGTAATATCCCTACTCTTAATGAATGCAGATTACTAAGGAGCAAGGATATTAGAGAGATCAGGCTGCAGTCTGTTAACTATAATCTTTCTCATGGTTTTAGAAATCACAGTAGTAAGAGAAAGTGGACGAAAATTTTCCCAGGAAATCTTATCCTTACCTTCAGGTATAAGCACAATCAAAGTAGAGGTGAATTATTTACCAAGATTATCACCATGGAAGAAACTTTGTATAATAAGAACATCCTCCTTCATAATGTTCTCCCAAGAGTGTGTGTAGAAAGAGGAGGAGAAACCATCATGCCAAGGAGCTTTGTTGGGGTAGATAGACTTTAAAGCATCAAGAATTTCCTGTTCATCAGAAGGATGAGTTAAATGGAGGTTATTAATGTAATTATAATCCTCCACAAAGTGAGTAGAGTCCACAGGCATAACATGAGTAGAGGTTTGAAAAAACTTAGTAAAATAATTAACAACACTTTCACCAATATCTTCCATGCAAGTTAAAATATGCCCATCCCCACTTTTAAATTTCAAAATACTATTAATGTTTCTTCTATGCTTTAAAGTGGCATGAAAATATTTAGTATTTCTATTCCCGTAGCAAACAATATATCATTTGTCTTCTACTAAAGTAAATTTTCTTCTAAAGCTATAGCATCCATTAATGAAGTATAAGCCTGAGCAAAAGTATCCATCAAGTTAGGAGAACAAACAAATTGAGCTTCCAAGGAGTAACCACTTTCTGAGCATCCTGTACTTTTTTATGTACATTACCAAAAATATGGTAATTCCATTTAGTTAAATGAGCAACCATATTTTTATACAGTTGCCACAAAACAAACCATGGAGTCCCATCTCCTTCAAACTGCCACGCCTGCTTCACCAAAGTCAAATAAGTATCATGAGAAGTCCAGATATTAAGAAACTTGAAATGAGATATGCTTGGTTTAACAGTAAAGACCAAAGTAAGTAAAATTGGATTGTGATCAGATGTAGCTTAGCTCAAATGTTGAACCCTCACAATAGGGAAGTAACTTAAAAAAGCAGAATTAGCCAAAAACCAATCCAATCTTTGATAAAGGAAACCCCTCCTTCATGTATAAGGAGACCTAGAATAACCCAAATTAAAAAGTCCTGCATTAGTAATATAGTTAGAGAACCTAGTAATAAGAGCAGGGTCAACTCTTCCTCCCCCTTTTCTCTCTAAAGGTTTTATAATCATATTAAAGTCACCTCCAACAAAACAATTCTCTTTAATAAGGTTTCCCATAAGTACAAGTTTTTTCTAGAGCAAATATTTATTATGCAGATGAGAACTAGCATAAACAAAGGCACCCCACCCATGGAAATATTCAAATTTAATCTGTGTTAAAACATATTCTTCCTCATCTTCAAAGATAGAAAGAGGCACAGTGTGCTTCCAAAAAAACTCAAATTTTGTTATTGATGTTGCAATAAGAATGATATAATTTGAATTTATTTAAAATTCTTCTTTTATTAACATGAACCATAGGCTCCAAAATAGCAAATGAGAAATTTATGAACCCTACTAAGATGTTTGAGCCTATTAAGAGAGTTAGGATTCGCCACTCCTCTAACACTCCAAACCATAATGTTAAACATGGTGTTGTGAGCCAGCCTTTCTAGAAGATCAAGTAGGATTGACTGACTGTTCCTCATCAAAATGATAAATGCCTTCCGAGATAATGTAGCTAGCATTAAGATTAGATAACTCATTATTGCATTTATCCTTTTTTCTTGAGTTCTTTTGGAACTGCCACTCATTTTCTAAAGTTATGCTTGCATTATGTAGCGAAGTATTAGTATTGACTGTAACATTAGGGGCCCAAACTAAAGTAGTATCAACTGTAGAGCTGGAGGGAATAGAGTTCCCAAGATTATCAGGAATATGAGGAACTTCTATTAGGTTTGTTTCCGTGGGCTTCTCAGAAGACGCATTAACATTTAGCTCATTACAATCATCTACCAAAGCATTGCTCTCATTAGTATTCACATGTTGAGAAATATCATCAATGCTAGTGAGTAAGGCCTCATTGCCTAAATTATCCAAGTTTGAAGTAGTAGGGCGTATAGGAGGATGTTCATCTAAATCAACCACATTATTAACAGTAGATGAGATGTCCTAATGCTCATTAGGTTTGTGCTTTTTGGGTAGGGTAGTGTGTGTGTGTGAGCAATATGAGAGTTTTTGAGTTGAGGATTCAACTTAAAGCAAGATAATGTTTGGTGACTGAGCATAGAACAATGAGTGCAATAAGGTAAGTGCTTTCCAATTTCCACAGGTAGTCAGTATCCTTGATATTGCAATCCTATCCAAATTTCATTGCAAAATGACTATGTTATATCTCGTTCAATAAGATTACAAGCTTCAGATGGTCTCGATAGCGTATAAGTAGCAGTCCATTTTCAAAGGCTTGCCATATGCAGCCACAAGTAAAATAAGTATCTCATGAATAAAGAGATGCAATTTAAGCCATGAAGAACTAATCCAGATTGGTATTATAGATAATTCAAATTTAGGATCAAAATTTACAGACCATTTCCAAAAGTTCATCACATTGTTTTCTATCCGCATAAATTACTTTGCAAATAGACTGGTATAGTCCTCATCATTAGCAAGTTGTATTAATATGTGTCTACTAGCTATGATTACAACCTTCCACCAGCCTTTTAATTTTAGCATTTCAAACTCTCTGTTGATCAACTCAACTTTAGGGATGCCATAAGTAAATTTACCCACAAGAGCCAGACTACAAGAAGATGAAAGTATTGAAGTTTCATCTTTGGTCACAAATAACGCAAACTTCCCATTCTTTTTCCTTAATTTCATAATGAAAGTGTAATCCCCTCCAACGTTAAGAGTATCGTGAAAGCCTTATGGAAACATACCAGAGGTAGGTGTTGCCAAAGAACCACCTCCCCCATCCAAAACCGCATAAAAAAATGAAAACGAAACAGGAGGCATCTCTAAAAATGATAGGAGAAACAACTCAAATTAAAGAAACAATCTCACCAGCAAAGAAAGGCACGAAGGAAAATGAAAGCATCATCAGTTTGACTCGCCATTATAGCTAAACAATTAGCTGGTTTATTTCTTTCTCTGTAGTTGAAGCTTAGTTGGAAGCGGCAATCGTTTCTGCAAGCTTGAAGAATTTTTAACCATTGAAGTATATGCCAAGTGTAGGATATAATTCCTTCTACCGTTTTAATGAGCAAGGCACAATCAGTTTCAACAAGGATATAAAACCATTTCATCTTGAGAGAAATATGGATTGCCCAACATAGGGCTGCAACTTCAGTTTCTAGTGCATCATGAGCAATCATTGGGCTGTAAAAAAAATGTTTACAGGTGCTTTTGGAGTCTCTGAAAACCCCACCAAAGCCAGCACCAGATTCACTGTAATTCCAATTGGTGTTTTATTTATTCCAAGGATTGGAAGGCTTTATCCAATATACTTTAGAGAATTTGTAGGTTTTAGGAGAAGAGTAGGTAAGGGTGCAACAACTTTTTGGAAATCCCTTATATTTAATCAATTTGGTAATAAAACCTTTACAGTTAATCATTGTTAGATGCACTAAGGGAGGATGGTCCTCAAATTTAGATTTGTTTCTAGCCATCCAAATGAACCAAGCTACTACAAAAGGGATGATACCCAGTTTGGATCTGTTCCAGGTATGTCAGCAGGAAGAAAGGGAGGACCAATCCAAGACCATTAGGTTCACGTTCGAATCCTTGACCAGTTCTAACCAGACCTGTTTGAGCAAATCAACAATCAAAGAAAAGATGAGGATGAGATTCTTCAGCCATGAGACTTGAGTCATCAACAGGAAGAAGTTTATGGAAAGTTCTCCAACTGAACAAGGACATGGAGGGAGTGATGTATTTATTCCATATAATTTTGCCCCATGGGATAGATTTCCAGCTGAATAATTTTGAATAGATGGCCTTGGATAGGCTATGGTGTTTGCTAGAATTGAATACTAATATGTCTTCCTACTCTCTTTTGAATGAGATTTTAGAAATTGAAGCAGTGGCAGTTTGGTCCAGCATTGAAAGAAGAGTCTCCAATGACCAAGAATCACCATTCCAGCTATGAGCTACCAATAGGTTTGGATCAAAGTCAATGGGTCTTGTTGCTAACAGATCTTGTGGACACCACTGATCCAACAAGAAATGTGCTCTTCTCTTCCTAAGATCCCATATGAATAGGTTTTCTACTTGGTTCCTAATTTTTAATAAGTTGACCCATATATTAGAGTCTCCCAGCTTCTTGACAATCAAATTAGGATGGGAGTGTTTACAGTATTTCCCCTTCATGAATTTTGCCCATAGTGAGTCTTGCATTCTGAACTTTATCCATAATTTGCACATGTTAACTTGTTGAAGATTTTATAGGCCTTTAAATTCCAGTCCCCCAGCTATAGTAGGTTTAGTTTCCTTCTGCCAGCTTGTCCAATGCAACTGGTGTCTTTGACCTGACCACAAAAATCTATTTAAGCTTCTTTTAAGTAGAAATTGGGTAGATTTCTTCATTGTTGTGACTTTGAGAATGTAGGAAGGAAATGATGTAAGGATACTTTTCAATAGAGTAATTTTACCTCCATTAGATAAAAAAGAGTTTGTCTAGCAATTGAGTTGAGCATTATTTTTGTAATAACTTCATCAAACTGTATTCATTTAGTTCTTCCTTTGATGAGTGGCACCCCAAGGTACTTGAAGTGGGAGGCAGATGTTGATTACCCAGTAAATTGGCCAATCCATTGTTTAACTGCAGGCTTAATATGTTTACTAAATAGAAGTTGGCATTTTTGAAGTGTTGAAAGTCATACTAGAGGTGTCTTGGAAATGTTTCAGGCATTTATGTATTAATTTAACAACATTTTTGTTGGCTTTGGAGAACAAAATGATGTCATCAACATACATCAGGTGGGTGACCTCCACTGTGGATCTATGATGAAATATAGCATAGGTTTTCTGAGCCAAAGCATGTTCTAATGTTCATTGAGAGAGTCCATAGCCATAATAAAAATAGAAGGGGAGAATGGGTCTCCTTATTGTACCCCTCTAGTGGCTGAGAAGAAACCATGAGATGTTCCACTGAGCAGAATTGAATGTGAATTAAATTGTTACCATCTGTAAAAGAGGATACAAAAATGTTGGGGGAAGCCCCTAGCTTTGGGGATGTCTAAGATAAAGGACCAATGAATAGTGTCATAAGCTTTTTTTATGTCTAGTTTACAAATAAGAATTCCCCCCTTGCAAGGGTGATCAATATCCAGAAATATTTCCTGGGCAAGCAGCACTTTAACAGATATTGATCTTCCTTTAACAAATGCAGTTTGGTTAGGTTTGATGAGCTGGATTAAGTGAGGTTGCAACCTTGCCATTATAATTTTACTGATGACCTTACTAAAGATAGTAGTAAAACTTATAGGCCTGTATTGATTCCAATTATTGCTATTAGCAGTTTTGGGAATTATAAAATAGCTGGAAGAGGAAAAGTAGTTAGGGAGAGGATTTCCTTGAAAGAAAATTTGGATTGTTGCAACCACCTCACCCTTTACAATGGGCCATGCTTTTTTATAGAATGCAGTAGTGTAACCATCTGGTTCAGCCACTTTTAGAGCTATCAATGCTGTTTAGAGCTTCCCATATTTATGAATCTGTAGGAATGGAAGCAAGCTGGAGTTCCTTAGTGTAATTTAGTACATCCTAGAAGAGTTGTGGATCCATTTGTGTAGGAGTAAACTGTGAGGCAGTGAGAAGATCCTGAAAAAAGTTCACAGCATTCTAAGAAATACCCTCATAATCATTAATCCAACTGCCATCAGCATCTTGAACTTTATGGTTAGTGTTGCATTTCCTTCTATACTTAATGCAGGCATGATAATATTTTGTATTCCTGTCACCCCCAATGAATCTATTGATTGCAGCATTCTCCCTAAGGAAGAGCTCAAACCTTCAGTAGCTAGGAGAACTTGTTCAACAACCTCCAATAGAGTACCTTCATTCACTATACCATTTTTCACCTTAGCTTCCAAGGCTGCCAATTTCTTTTTAGCACTGTCAACATGATCATAAACATTCCCAAAAGAGGACCAGTACCACTTCTTGAGAACTTGGGCCATGGATTTTTGTAGTTGCCACAAATTGATAATCGGGTTGGTGAGTGAGAACTTTTCCAGTGTTATTTAATAAGGTTCAAAAATTCTGGGTGTTCAACCCACATATTTTGAAATATAAATGTTGTAGGACCTTTAGGTGGTGGCAGTGATAGAAAGTAGTAAGGGTCTATGGTATGATCCTGCTAAAGATAAATGATATGCATAGGTGTTCAGAAAAGCCTGAAACCAATGATCATTGAATAAGAACCTGTCCAGCCTTTCCCATATATGTCCTCTCTTCTAAGTGAAGTTAGCCTCCTGGAAGCCTAGATCAAAAAGATTTGTAGCTTTAATGTTGTCATTGAATTGTGTCAATTTGAGAAGATTAGGTGGCCTATCACCTCTTTTTTCTTGAAAGGTTAGCCACACAGTTGAAATCACCTCCCACCAACCAAGGGGAGTTCATAGAGCTTCAAATATTAGTGAGTTCATGCCAAAGAAAGCTTCTAGCTTCCGTATTACATCCTGCATAGATTATGGTAGTGAATCCAGTCTTTCCAGCAGCCTCAAATTTAAAATGGACAAACTGTGGATCATCAATAAGGACTGAACATGTAATTTCATATCTGCAAAGGATCCAAATTTTATTGTTGATGTTAGAATAATGTGAGAAGCCATGATATTGTTTCAGCACTTTTTGAGGATGTTTTTGAACCATTGGTTCAAGAAAAGCAGTACATCAAACTTCATGTTTTCTATTGAGATGAAGAAGTTTTTTTTAGTGAGAGTGGGTGAGCCACTCCCCTAATGTTCTAGCAGAGAAGATTAATCATGATGGGATGATTTGGATCTCCCTCTGGTAAGCCTGGTGAGGGAGTTTATTCTAGTGGAATAGGAACTACCAGCTTCAAGAACAACAGTCTCCCCTTGAGATTTAGATACAACTTGTTTCTTCTTTTTACTTGCTTTTTGTAACTGTTAGCCATCATCCAATTCTATTTAATGAGCACCCAGTGGGGGGGGGGGAATCCAAAGGAATGAAAGGGTCAGGGGCAATGTTGGGGGAACAGATTGGGCCCTATGATTGTCTAGTTGTTCGACCACATTCACCACCAATGTATTTTTTACTGAATCTAGAAGGACCTTTGAAGGCATAAATGCAGGGGCAAAATTGGAGGGTTGGGCCTTATTCAATTTATCCAGCTGTTCCACCACATTCTCCATCAGTGTAATATTCCCAGATTCTGGAAGGACCTGTGAGGGGATAGATGCTCCTTCAAGAGCCATACTAGGATGAAAATCCTCAGATAATGTGGGTTACATATCTGTAATAGGTCTTCTGTGAGGGTTCTTTGATCAGACTGCACCAGATTTTCAATAGTGTGGGATGGAATTTTATTTGGAATTGTTGGATGTAGCACCCTCTAAGTAGAAATACCATGAGAGGTGGAGTTAGTTTTGGGCTTAGAGTGGGCTCAGAGAGGTTGTAATTTGGAACATCTAGCTTCATAGGTCGGCCCAGAGCAGTGCCTATATTGAAGAGAACTAAATGGTGGAAGAAATGCAACTTTAGGCCTGGAAGCTTGAACCAATAAGGAACTATGGGAGGTTTCTGACTAGGATCAAAATTAGGAGACCATTTTAATAATTTCATTGCCATGCCTTCTATGAGCAGCACTTGTTTGGAGAAGAGTCTAGTATAATCTTCTTCCCTTGACAAATGTATTGACATGTGTCTACCATCCACTAATCCAACTTTCAAATCACTTAGGAGTTTTAAGTCTTCAATGTATTTTCTAATTGCTTCCATCCTAGGATGACCATATTGAAACTTTCTAAATAAATTAAACTTGAAGGAGGTTGATAATGAGTGGATTTCAAATTCTAAAAAAATAGCAGCAGGTTTCCCTACTTTCTTACACAGTTGTTTAATGAAACGGAGATCACCATTGTCAACTCACTCATGGAAGGAGGTCGGGAATGCCATCTGTTCCACAGAGTTTTGAAAACCAGAACTCGTATCAACCACATCAGCAAGTGTGGCTTTAGACCATTGTATATTGGTCTCCAAATCAATAGTGGTTTCAATGAAACTTAGTAACCACCATAGAGATTAGGGAATGCAAGAATCACTTCAAAAACAGATTAACAACAACCACAGACAAAACAAAACTCCAGCAGAGAAGACCGAATAAAACCCTTCACAAGACAGGCAACTTCAATGGAATAGTAACCCCAAATTTTAAAAACCAAAAACCCGGGAAAGCAGAAAACTTACAAGAGTTCCTACAAGAAGACCGAGTTGTCCCAGAATATCTCTCCCAAATAAAAACTAGATAGTCAAAGAGGTCCTCCATCGGAGAGCAGCCGCCAGCCACCTTAATGGTCGCAGAAACCCTAGCAGAGCAATATATATATAT
>JXCR01147954.1:0-23935 GCA_002079205.1 Phalaenopsis hybrid cultivar
ATATATATATATAAGTACCGAAAATCGTCTTGACATCGGATGGTTTGGTGTTTCTAAAACCCTAAGTTCTCTTCATGGTCAACTATAGGTGCAAATGAGCCTTTTGGGCCTACTGAGATGATTTTTTTTCTAGAATATCAATATCTTCATGTGCCGACAGCCCATATAGCCGATTAACTGTATTCATGGACCACGTCCGAAATGTGATGACAACAAAGATTACTCATTGAAATGATTTTGTGAGTTCCACTGTTGAGCATGCCTGCACCTGTCGAGTTTGCTTATTGATCCTCCTATCGCCATATAAAGCTGCTTATATATCATACGAGAGGTAGTTCATTAGAAGTTATCACTGTCCCTCCCCAATTATGAGTCAACTCACACCCATGATGATATCCCTTTGACGGCGAATCTCAAACAGGCCTTACTCCCTTAGGGAGCAAAGAGAGGAAAAAGGGTGAAATGCAAGGCCATATGATAGTAAGACATGAGTTGGACTCTATCCCTCTCTGATTCCTCTCCCACAAGATATGTTCAGAGTTGTGTGGACTCGTGAACTTTCGGGGATACCATATATATATATATATATATATATATATATATATATATATATATATATATATATATATANATGAAGTTGTCTTATTGAAGGGCCTCCACGTAATCATGGTGTTTTATTAGTAGACGTTGATGTTAACTTATGATGCAGTTTTCATGATGGAATACGTCAATATTTGCGCAAGTTTCTTGATGAAATTGAATGAGGGCTATGATATATGCCAAGCGGCATTCTTTTAAAAGCTAGCGGAATTGAGTATCTAATTAATATTTTAACGGACTCAAATTGGGTGACACTAATCTTTTCAATGGAGCAAAGGGGATCAAATTACTATTACTACTGAATGTTTAGTAGTTTTTTTGCTTTTAATAAACCAATCATGCTAATGTTACTTGTTTATGTAATATGAGCAACCATGCCCCAATTAAGTGGGATAAATTAGGATATTAGTAAAACCTACTTTTTTTTTATATTTATTTTTGTCATGAATTACAATGTGGACTCTTTAGCAAACTATGGGCAGGTTGAATTAATTCTTTTGGTTGTCACCAACAAACAATTGAGAATATAGCACACAATTATTGTGTGTGCGTGTGTGTGTGTTGATATAATACCTACATTTTAATTTTTACATTTATAATTGTTGTGAAAAAACGATGATAATAAAGCGAAAAATGGAACGAGAAAAATTACACGCAGAAAAAACACTAGAGCGATACACAAATTTATCTACGTTCACGGAGCTGCAGAGGATTTTATTTATTCGAGGAATTACACAGTCGAGCACCTCGACGTTTAAAAGAAAATTTCTATTTTATTCTCTCATTTTCTCTCTCTTTCTTCATATCTTTCTCTCTTAGAAGACTTGGCTTGGATTGTTTATGAAAAGCCATAAGAGACTATTTTTAGAAACCAGGTGAGCGGTCGTTGGAATGTGGTAGGTGGGAAGGTAGGTGAGCGATAGGTGAGATGTGGTAGGTGAGTGGTAGGTGGGAATGTAGGAGAGCAGTAAGTGAGATTCTTAATTAGGAAGCTAATTAAATTTTGATGGATTGGGTCTCCACATTACCCAACAATAAAACTCTAAATCTTTCATATCGCATCAAACATATCTCAATTAGTAGCTTTTAAACAATGAATTACGAATTTCGAACGTAAATAAAATGATATAAATGTAAAAAAACAAGATTTAAATTTTCATATATATAATTACATAGTAATTATGGTATGTTTGTAAGCCTTCTATTTAATTAATGCACATTTTAAAAAGATTTTATTTGAATTCCATTTATAATTTAGCTTAGAACTTAAGCATTTGTTTGAGATTACTTTTTCTTTGTTTTTAAAAAATTATCTGTTCATTATATTTTTATATTTTTTAATAATATTCAAAATAAATTTTAGTTGATGTCTTAATTTAAATAATTAAGCATGTTTTATTTATAATTAAAATAAAATAAAATGAACTTAAACAGCCCTAATCATTTAAAAATCAATGGCCAAAAAAAATAAATAAATAAAAAAACTGAAAACAGCAAAGTTGAAGCAGACAGAATAAAAAGCAGATAAGCCACCGAGTTAAGTGCCGGTTATTATCCCATTCCTCGCCCCACAGCAAAAGAAGGGACTGCTTCAACTGCAAGAAAAGTCCCACATCGCCCAGCAGCAAAATCACCTCCAATTATCATGGCATGTATGTACTTTTCAGCCGTTTTGAAGAAGATATTTGTCACAATATCGTTGTGCGTACGTATACTTCATGATATGTTTATATGGTTTAATAATTCAGAATTATTTTGTAAATATCCCTCTTCAAAGTATTTTTGTATGATTTACATGCATTCCGCTCAACTCTTATATATTTATGTCTGAAGCGCATTTTCTGTCCAGACTTCTGACATAGCTCTATGTGCGGCGGAGTTTATTACTGAGTTATTTTCAGGTTATTTCTGGATTATTTACGAGTTATTTCGGTATTATTGAAAATAACTCAGAAATAATCTCCGTCCTGAAAATAACTCAATAATAAACTCTGCCGCACGTAGAGCTACTTCATAAGTCCACACCTAAAAATTTTGACACTTAAACTTCAATTTTTACATATATAGATTCGAAGCCCTCCCTAATTTTGACTTATTTATATTATATTCATATTTAGCGAGTGTCTTAAGAAAATGGTGACAAAAACAGTTATTTTATCATAGCAATATATTTGTCAAAATATACTAATTGGCCTACTGTAAGATAAAAAGGTAATTAATATACTTTTAAAAATTGTGATTGAAAATATAAAACAAAAGTTACTAAAATCACTGTTTTGCAGTGATTTAAAACCCGATGTAAGGAAAATAGTTTGGATTTTTTACCGTTGTGATCGTTTGTATAAATTGTTTAATTCAAGTGTGTCTGGGAAACACACCCAAGTTATAGAACATTTTGCAGGGGAAACTAAGAGAGAGTACAATGTAGAACAGAAATAATGCGTAACATTTATTAATGATATGGACAATCAGATCTAACCTAATGTCGTTCAATCATACACTTCAAATTCCTCTTTAGGCATAGACTAAGGCTTCCTTTTGATTCATTGCAATTGCAAGTATAACTTTTCTGATATAGTAAATCTCCCACCTGCGTCTTCCAAAAAATGAAGTTTGTTACATTGAACTTCTCCACTTTGAACCTTGCGTCCTCGTCTATTGCTCCCACTCGAATTGAACCCTGGTCTGATACTAGTTTGATAGGAAATTCCAAGAACAATTCCCAACTTTACCAAGGTTTAGAATCAATTAGAAACTAAACTACACCACATAATAAAAAGGTTGTACAAGATCCAAGAAATCATAGCAAAATATGAACAGAAGCACAATTAAAGCAACAAAAAAATAAGAATTTTACATGGAAAACCCCAAGAATGAGAAAAAAATCATGGAGCACACCGACAAAAATTTTACTATGAAATTCAGAGAGTTTTAGAAAAAAACACACAAATTTCCTCTCTACACATAAGGAAACTTACAAGACACGCTCTACAAACTTCCTTTTCCAATCTGACGCAAGAATCATGTCAAATTCCTCAAATCCACTTTGACATTTCTCATCTTCACTAGGATGTTTGTCGAAGAATTTTAGAAGGAAAACCCACTTCATACACTTACCTAGCCCAAAATTGGCTTAAAAACAAATTAATTCGTGTACAAACTGCTTCAGACGCGTAGGTGTCCGAACTTGGCCCCAAAACTTAATTGTCTCTAGAGAAAAGAAGTAGGGAGCCTAATATTGAGCTCATAAGATATAAACGCTAGCCTCTCTATATGAAAGCAGTGCCTGCGTATAAGTGGCACATATGTGCCCATAGGCTGGAGCATATGCATCAGTCCCTCTACTAATCGAAGAACACTCCAATGAGCACATAAGCACGCACAACCCGGCTCATATTCGTCGAGGAATCTATTATATGTTTGTGTTTCAAATCCACATAATTTTTATTTTAAGCACTGGCTATGTTGTGTAAAACAATGCCTAAATAAATTTACACAACAAATAAACAATTACATATAGTTCGGTTTATATGGTTCGATGCAAATTAGCCTACGTCGAGGGAAAGAGATTTTTCTGCTATCAAAGGTGGGAAGAAAGAAAAAATCCACCGAATCAGGGTTACAACTCAACACAGACCCTAAATCCTTCATAATCCCTTATATAAATAAGAGCGGATTAGGGACTACAAATAAGGATATTTAAATATAGAAAAGATAATTTTTTTAAGAAAGACCATTTAACTAATTAAATTCCACTAATTAGGTTTCATAATATAGAAAAGATCATATAGTTAGCTATCCTCAAATTAGGTTACATTGTCAATATTTCTAGTATACACATATTCTAATTTACAACCATTAGATTTAATTTCATTTCCATATCAATATACATAATTAAAAAATATTCAATCATTATTTCAAATTCACTTGAATTCAAGGCTATTAAAAAAAACTCCTTATTCGAGAACAACTCATGCTCTGTTTGCTACATAGCTCTTGTTGGATTCGTGCATTAAACAAGCGAATTGAACACGAACAAGTTTTTCTAGCTCGATTTATAAACGAACTTAACAAAAACAAATTTTGTTTGTTTGTATTCGCCTCGATTTTACTCTAATTGATCAAATAATAAACAAATATTATTTGTATAATATTTATATGTTAAACTTTAATATTATATTAAAAAAACATTGCATTTTATTAATTTTTCAATAATTTTAGCTAGGCCTTCAAATAAAAATAATTTTTTTTTTGTTGCATAAGTAAATACATAAGAATTGGGTGGTATGCATGTAAATATCCCAAACAAGTTAATTTCCTTCGTTCCTGTGACATTAATTCGTATTTTCCCGTTCCCCAGGCCTTGGGCCCGCATTAAATTAAGGATATTGGATATGTTATATAGTCCCACACCGTGTATAATTGAATAAAAATTTCAGTCATGTTCCTTAAGAAATTAAAAGAAAAGCTCCATTTCATTCCATAGACAATGTCAGAAATGATTTAAGCCATGTAAGAGTTTAAAAATAATATCTTATTAATCTTTGGTTTAATTCCTTATTAAAAGAGTTTAAAAATAATCAAAATGAAAATTTTCATGATTTAATTATATTATTTTTAATTAAATTTTACTAAATTATTATTTTGAACTGAACACAAGCTTAATTTGAACAAACGAGTTTGAATTGAGCCGAATACAAATAGAACGAACAAAAAAATTTAAATCAGGTTGAGCACAAATGAGCTTTAGGCTCGCTCATATTTGACTCGTTTACACCCCTGCTTCTATTAGTCCAACTAAGTTTTCATATTAATATACCTAAACACAATACCATTGTAGCTAATGACAACCAAAACAAATTAGTATTTGGTAGGAGCGTCAATCATACACCTACCTTTCCTTCTCCAATCTTTAAGGAAATACAATACTTAGAAAAATCTTACCACTTGTCTTCATCAGAGTCCATATTATGAAACCCAAAGGCAAAATAAGATATAATTAAAAGCTCAATATGGCTACGCATCAGCTGGTAGGCATGGAGTAATTCTCAAGTCATTCTCATTATTCATTTAATTGTTTTTTAATAAATGGTAAAGTGTAGGGGAGAATAATGAACAGTCCTTTTTTCCTCCAACAACCTTCCCTTCCTTCTCCTTTATATAGAGATTAACTCTTGTTTCTCTTCTCACAAAAACCTAGCAATTCTTTCTNGAAGCATAAGTTAAACAAAAGTACTAAAAATAAATATAAATAGCAAAATTAGCGCCACAGTCCGGGTTCGGAAGGCGGTACACTCAGCAACACAGAACATGATGAAAAAAATTGAACTTGTTTTGTATTTTTAGAAGAAAAAACAAATAATAATAGAAATAATAACCGAAAATTCAAACTTGAGATTTTTACATAACAATCACTCAAAATATTGAATATTTTATTTTAACCGCCCAAACTTTAAATATAACATTTTAACTACTTTTTTCATTATAACCACTCTCCATTATTCACTAATGAAAGCTTTTAGTCAAAATTTTAGGTGGTTAAAATGTTATATTTAAAGTTTTAGATGGTTAAAATGTTACATTTAAATTTTGGACAGTTAAAATTAAATATTCAATGTTTTCTATCAATAAAGATACAACTCTAGAAACTAAAATGAAAATAAAGAAACAACTACCCAACCCCGCGGAACTAAATATACCAATAGAAAATCAAAATCTAGAAAGCCTACTCCAGTTGAGATGGCTCAGTAAGTGGCTTAGTGAAACCTGCTATACAAAAATATCAAAATGTGAGTTTGATATCAAAGTCAATAAATGACTTCTATTTATTAAGGCATAAAAGATAATGAAAATGAGGCATGTTGTATGACCAATAAATAGTGAAAATTTACTATATGTATAAAAGAATTTGCAGTGTTTATGCTCTTGAATTTGAGTGGCCTGAGCACATACACATTTAAGTATATATTTACATGTTGCAATATCAGATGTCTTTGCATAGAAATGACTCATCAATCATTTAACATTTAAGTATGTACACATCTTTACATATAATTACATTTCATTATGTACCCATCTAATATTTAAGTATTTACACATCTTTAAATATAATTATATTACATATATACACATATTTATATAGAAATTGATTTACTAAATCACACTGAAATAATGAAATATTTACGCCAATCAAATGGAAATTCACGGATTTCTTTGAAGGACACGTCGGTCTGGCTAGCCATAATAAAATGATTTAAAACCGACATAATAATATTGTAATATTAGCTATATTTAATTCAACACGATTAAAACACGAGAGTATAATTACAAAATGCCTAACAATGTTATAAACAATAATTAAATGGTAAGATTTGCCCATCAAACAATAAAAGAAATAATAGATACTAAAATCTTGAAATGAGAACAATTAAATACAAGACTAAGTAGCAATAAGTCAGGCTAATTAGTTATTAAAATAATTATGGGCAAAAATAGAAACTACTGTAGTTAAATGAACGGAATTTAAAGGGGTACGAATAACAAACCTATGATTAGTTGGGAATTTAAAATAATTAGCAGGAATAACTTCACAAACTAAAAATCGTAAAGAGCAGTTACTTACCTCGAAACAACAAACGTGATTTTTCTATGAATTTGACAGTTTGGTACTCAATCCTACACCAATTAAATATAAGATATAAATGATTATTTAATAAATTTATTTAATCATTAAATTAGGTGCCACCTAATAAAAATTTATTATTGATAAAAATTTATTATTATTATACTATTTTTAAAAGAAAAAAAGTATGAACGTTGACCACATGACATAAAATAATATCCTTTTGTTTTAGTTTGATAGGGAGAAGAAAAACTAATTTTTGAATATGTTTTATTCAGAGAAATTAATAAGATTTGTGAGTGCTAGAAAATTCACAACAGTAAAGTAAAAAATTATCGTCTTTGCATTGCACGATGATTCATCACACACTCATATAGAAAAAAACAACCAGTAGACACAAGAAGTTTTTACGTGGAAAATCCCAAAAAATGAAAAAATCACGGGTATGACTTAGTTATAAAAATTCACTGTTGGTTGATAATTACAGAACATCATTGTCCCATAGGTGAGAAAGAGTTGCAAAGTTTTCCAAGTGAAGATGTCGACGTGAGGATGAACTTATTGCAAGGAGCGGGGGGCATAGCACGGATCAACAAATTTCCATCATACGACACAAATATTAAGGCATCACACAGATCTTAATGTAATCTTTTGAGTAAGAAATTGTCAAACTTTGATCAAGAGTCATCTAGAGCTCTAATTTCAACAAGCTTACAATTAAACTGACTGGCTAAATGAGACAAACCCAATGATATCAAAATTAGTCCAATCCGAGTCAAATCAAGCTTAGATCGAGTCATTAAACGACCATTGGAGGCTTTCCGAGCATATTTAGAAGGTCAAATGAATATCGAATCCGGAGAGCCTATAGTCGAACCGAGTGCTCAATAAGAAAAATCCAAAGAGTCTAAGATCACTTCCAACCTCGTTAAGACACTCAAATGTCCATCAAATGTCTTTTAATCGAGAGAACGACTATGGGTCATCTGATCAATGTGTTTCATACTCCTGCATTAATTGCATCGGGAACTCTATTAATAGTGTCCCACCCTTCTCATGAAAAAGGAGGAGAGATCTTGAGGCTTGAGAGAGAGTTTGGGCTTGAGAAAGAGCTAAATTCTTGCATCACTCAAATCTTCGTCGACAACTGCATACTGTCATCGATCACCACCTGCCGCCGTCGACTGCATTACCACTAACCATCACCTGTCGACCATTGACGATTGCTATCGGTCTTCGCATGCTTCTTACAACAAGTTCATATGCACGTCGACTTTATAACTTTGGAGACTTTGTAACTCTTTCCCTCCAAATGGACAAGGTTTCCCTGTAATCATCAACTTATAGTGGATTTTTATAACTGGGTCAGACCCGTCGTTTTTTTCTTCCTGAGCTTTCCATGTAAAACTTATAGTGTCTCTACTGGTTGTTTTCTTCTATCTGAGCGTGTGTTGAATCTTCGTGCAACGTTAAGATGATAATTTATTACTCTACTGCAGTGAATTTTCTTGCACTGGCACCTTCTGTGGGAAACAAAGCAACGTCCGACAGTGTCTTCAACTATGAGATACTGAGCCATTGCTTTATTTCCCAATTATATACACCATCCAACTAGTGAAGGAACTTCCTTTGTATCTTAAAGATTATCTTTGGATCATTCTTTGATGTGGTGGCAACATTCACTGCAGTCTCGAAAAGTCGTTCATGTCAACGTCTCATACAATATTGTAGTAGGGTTGTCTTCTCACATTTTATTCAAACACAATCTTTCACAACTTTCTATAGGCTGAAGGGCAACCTTTATTGTTGGCTCAAAAGATTGTTCACGCTAACATTCCGGGCACGATTGTGGTAGGGCAGTCAACTCACATTTTGCTTAGACAACATGTCTTTGAAATCCACCCCTAGACTTGGGGCAATATTCATTACAAATAGCGCTTCCTCAACGCCCTCTCATGGTACCGGAGTTCCTCTTCTACTAGATCAAGAAGCTGATCTCTTTAAGGCTCGATACATGGGCTGTTTTAGAAGCTCGTGTGGAAAACACGCCCGTTGGAGAAAAGTCAAAAGAAACAACTGACGAGTTATCAAACATTATTACTGAGTATGACTACAATCATATTTCCAGGTAAACTTACGTTCATAGAGACCACAACCCCATTTTCGAGAAACGCAGAACATCTCTGACACATCATTCTGGGCTTAATCAATTTCTGAGGGACTCAATTTGACCTACTCCATCACTAGCTACTGTCGTCAAGCAGAAGCTTTGATTAACAACCTTGGAGAGGTCAAGAATCCTTGTTGGATTTCATCGATCTCTTCCATAATAGGTTACGGTAGTTAAGTAGAAGTTTCAACTAACAACCTTAGATAGGTTAAGCATCCTCATCTGATTTTAGATGACTTTATCCATTACGGGTTAACGTAGTCAAGCATCTTTGGCTAGAGAACCCAGGATGGGTCTTACATCCTTAATGGATTCTTCTTTCAAATATGCTCCAACATAGGATACATTAGTCAAATAGACATGCTTCGACTAACATCAATATTTTCAGATGAAGAAATTAGCATCACTTGAAAATTGGAGGAACTGCCACACTATCAATAAATTTCCATCATCTGACATGAATTTTGAGGCATGACACTACTCTTGAGCAACCTTTGAAGTAATAAATATTTAAACTTTGATTAAAAGTCATCAAGAGCTCTGATTTCAGCAAACTTATAGTTAAACTGAAATTTCTCGACGAAGACAGACCATATGTTGCCAGCATTGATTCAATTTGAACTAGATCGAGCCCTGATCAGACTATTAAAACATGTTTGGAAGTTACCCAGGATTTTCTCTTTCTTTTCTTAGGAGTTTCATACTCAAGAGGAGGTAACTCAGCTATCTTGCAGATATTTACTTCTCCTTATGCAGGAAAGAGCAACTAAAACCTACTTTCATTCAAGAGAGGAGAGGTTTCAGGTAAACTAGATTCAAAATTATCCATCTCTTCTATTAGTCATGCAGTCCTCTAACAGAATCTCTATTCTAATTTCATTGTTGGGTTTTAGTTAACGTAGAAGTTATTTGGTCAGATGGACCAATTTTGGATATTATCAGTGTTTTGAGTACTTCACATATTGAGTTTGAGGTCTTTCTAATCTCTACTCTCTCAGGATGTTGAAGAACGACAATGACATATTAAACCGACGATACGACAGTCGGCGGGAGCTAACGACGGTAGAAATGATGTTGCACTTCAGCTCATTCTCAAAGCTTCAAGTTCTTTCTCGAGCTCCAAGTTTCCTCCCCTCTCATGAGAGGGATGAGACTCTATTTATAGAGTTCTGAGTGCAATTAATGCAGAAATATTAACTGCATTAATCAGGTGGCTCAAAAGGTTTCATTTAATCTAATGGGTTTGATAGTTATTTGAGTGTCTTAATGATGTCGAAGTTGAGTGATCTTGGGCTCATTGGAATCATCTTATCGAGACGGTCGATTTGACCATGTACTCGATGGATTAGACATCTGTTCGACCTTCCATATGCGTGTCGAAAGCTTCCAAAATTGGTGTAATGGTTTGATTGAGGCTCGATTTGATTCAAATTGAATCAATATTGATACCATTGGGTCTGCTTGTTGAGCGGGCAGTTGGCTGTATGTTTGCTAAAATCAGAGCTCTGGACTACTCTTAATCAAAATTTGAATTTTTCTTGCTCAAAAGTTTGCCTCGAGATCCATATCATTCCTTAAAATTCATGTCATATTTATTTATGGCATTTTAGTTGTCCTCCTATTTTAGAAAAAGATAAATTTTATTGTCCTAAAAAATCAATATCCGGATTACTTTTTATTTTTATTATAGTATTATTAATAGAGAGATAGATAAACATGCAATCTGCGTAACGTCCCTTCCAACTTACTCAATTGCCAATTGCCAATTGCCCACCAGTTACTTCCTATAGGTGTCCAAATCCATTGCTCATGCGTACAACACCACATTAATTCTTATGCATTATAACGCGTTACAAAAAATTTTTTTGAATATATATATATATATATATATATATNTTGCAGTTGTGTAAAGCTTTGTTTTCTTGGCCTTTTTAACAGCTGGATATATAGATCTTCCGGACTTATTCAGGCTGGGATTTTTGACAGCCTTGATTAACCTGACGGCCTGGGGAGTAGTTGGAGGCTTCTGGTGGAAACTGTTGGGCCTTTATTAATTGATCCAACATTTTTCATCTCTACTGGTCAATGATTTATTGAGACAGCTCTGAGTTTATCTAATTTTGAAATTTTTTTTTTGGGGAAATTACAATTATGGCAACATTTTAGTGATGCTGCCTCGTGGTCTTCATGGTCTGGGCCCAAATGATTATGTTAAATTTTTTATTCATTACAATAATTTGTATGCTGCTTCCCATCATTAGTGATAGCAGTACCAATGAGATACATTAGATCCTAATATGATCAATTTCTCTTTTAATTTGTTTATCAGTATTTGATTTTTCTAAAGTTAGTTTAGCTTGTATTACAGAATCTTTTGGGTGGCTATAAGATATTATCAGATGTATCTATACATGTATTGTGTGTGCACGTGCGTGTGCGCGTGCGCGCTTTTGGATACTCTTAAGTTCTCTTTGGGATAGTTTTCTGCTTTCATTGTTTTAACTAACTGTTTAGAACAACTTTGAAGTTGTTATAGTAGAAATTCTAGTTCGAAAATTTATGATGATTATTATAAATTTATTTTATTTTTAAAAAATTAGACCGCAGTCCTGAAAGTGGGTTTTTAGTAAACAGTTTTTTAGAAATTTTGGTGATGAGATGGCTATTTTTTGTTAAATTGACACTTGTAAAATGGTTGTGGATTTTATGAAAAAAACAAATAAATAATTATAGTTTTCACCATAATTTTTTAAAAAATTAATATTCCCACTTCTGCCTTGGAACTAAGGGTGGTAAACTCATTTATATTTAGAGCTCAAAAAGTGTCTTTGTATTCGGCTTGTTTGTTTAGCGAGCCGAACACGAGCCGTTTACAAACAAAGAATCGTTTCGACAACCTTAATCACGTAGTCATAAGATGTTAAGAATTGAGACAAGATTTAAAACATTATTTGAATTTAATTTAATAATTTTTATTTTATTTCCTTAATTAATACTTTTAGTTGATTATAAATCTTTGTAACCTTATAGTCAATTAAATGTTTTAAAAATGCTACTCATCAAATATATATATATATATATATATATATATATATTNATTTCAGAAAACTTATAGTCAAATTGTTCGACTCAAAGAGACTGACCTAGTCCAATCCGAGTCAAATCATGCCCAGATCAAGTGATTAAATCATTCTTGAAATATTTCCGGACACATTTGAAAGATCAAACGAATGTCGAAGCGAGTTCATAGTTGCATCGAGCGTCTCGACATGACGAATCCAACGAGCCTAAGATTGCTCAATTTCGACATCGTTAAGACACTCAAATGTCCATCAAACACTATCTGATCGAGGGAAGCTCTCTGGACTGTCCGATCAAAATGGTTCATATTTTTGTATTAATTGTACCCATAACACTATAAATAGAGCCTCACCTCTCACATGAGGAAGAGGAGGCTGGAGAGAGAACTTGAGGTTTTGAGAAAGAGCTCAAGTATAACAACGACCTACGTGGTCATCGGCTCATACAGCTCTTGATTCCGGCCCCAACGACCTACAAACGTCATCAATATTCACTCCAACGACCTACATGGTCACCATCTCATGCAGCTTCCGACGTCGTCCAACGGTCTATAGACGTCACCATTGCTCACCACTACGTCCATATGTCAACAATGACCTACACGGTCATCAGCTCATGTAATTCCCGATTTCGGCCCCAACGGCCTACAAATGTCATCAATACCGCCCCAATGACCTACGTGGTCATCAACTCATACAGTTCCTGAATCTGACCCCAGTGGCCTACGGACGTCATCGATATTCGCCCCAATGACTTACGTGGTCATCAGCTCATACAGCTCCTGACTCCGGCCCCTAGTGGCTTATGAACATCATTAATACTTGTCAACTACAGTCTATGTAATTCACTATTTTCGCAACTGCTTACTATGACTTCTCTGATCAATCAACGCTTTTGGATCAACCATCTACCACACTCACAACGAACTACTATCTCCATAACAATCAACAATAATCATTGCAACCTGGTGCAGTCAGATTATACAACTTTATAATTCAATCTTCCCTAATTTAAGAGAAGAATGAACATGTGTACTCATCATTTATAATAGATTATTTCAACTGTGCTAGGCCCCGTGAATTTTCCCCCTTTCAAGGGTTTTCCACGTAAAAAGCCGAGGTGTCTTATCCTGCTTAGTTCTTTTTTGTTATCTGTGTGTGTTGAATTCTCGTGCTAGCTAAGACAATTATCCATTACTCTATAGCCATGAATTTTCTGGCACACATCATAAATGTTAACTTTAATACTATATTTAAAAAAAAAACATTGCAGTTTATTAATTTTTCAATAATTTTAGCTAGGACTTCAAATAAAAAATAATTTTTTTTTTTGTGTTGCATCAATAAATACAGAAGAATTGGGTGGTATGCATGTAAATATCCCTAGGAAGTTAATTTCCTTTGTTCCCGTGACATTAATTTGTATTTTCCCGTTCCCCAAGCCATAGGCCCGAATTAAATTAAGGATATTGGATATGTTAATATATAAAAATTACATGCTATACATGTAACATGTTACATATAGTCCCACACGGTGTATAATTGAATAAAAATTTCAGTCTTGTTCTTTAAAAAATTAAAACAGAAGCTCCATCTTATTCGATAGACGGTGTCAGGTGTGATTTGAGCCATGCGAGACGTGGCCGAGTAAACACTAAATTTTAATTTTATTCCTTATTAAAAGAGTTTAAAAATAGTTAAAAAGGACATTTGCATGATTTAATTATATTATTTTTTTTAAATTAAATTTTAATAATTTATTATTTTGAACCTAACACAAGCCTAATTAGTGAATTGAGCCGAATACAAAAACAAAGGAGTTTGAATTGAGCGGAATACAAATACAACGAACAAAAAATTTAAAACAAGTCAAACACAAATAAGCCTTAGCATCATCATATTTAGCTTATTTGCACCCTTACTTCTATTAGTCCAAATAAATTTCCAAATTAATAAACCTAAACACTGTACCATTGTAGCTAATGACAACCAAAATAAGTTAGTATCTGGTAGGAGCGTCAATCATACACCTACCTTTCCTTCTCCTATCTCTATGAAACCCAAAGGCAAAATAAGATATATAAAAAAAAGAAATAAAAAGCTCAATATGGCTACGCATCAGTTGGTAGGCATGGAGTAATTCTCAAGTCATTCTCATTATTCATTTATTTTTTTTTTTTTGATAAATGGTAAAGTGTAGGGGAGAATAATGAACAGTCCTTTTTCCTCCAACAACTCTTCCCTTCCTTCTCCTTTATATAGAGATTAACTCTTGTTTCTCTTCTCACAAAAACCTAGCAATTCTTTCTATCTCTTTCTAAAATCAAGAAATGGCGAGGCTCATTTATGCAACAATGGGTACAATTTTTCTCATAGGTTGGGCTAACATGGGCTCAGCCACGGTGTACAGTGTTGGCGATACTTCGGGTTGGAATACTGGCGTGGATTATTCAAGTTGGACCAGTGGAAAAACCTTTGCTGTTGGAGATAGCCTAGGTAAGTTTTTTCAAGTATAACTCATTTCTTAAGATTAATTTGAGGTAATTGAAGTTCTTCAGATTTGTCTTAGCTCTACTAAAATTGTGCGAATTGATTTGTGGAAACTATGAAACAAAACGATGTCTGGCAACAGATTTAGAGCTGGATTTAACCTGAATGCAGGCTAAATCTTGTCAGACTGCCATTTTGGACAAAATGAAGCTAGAGACTTGATAAATTATGGGATTTAGAGGAAGAGTTACTCGGTTTGTTTTAATTGTCAATAGTTATGATTTTAAGAAAAAACACACTTTTCAGGATTTACAGATTTTAGCAAAGCCGTTACCAAACAGATTTAAAACATTAAGTATTTAGTAAATCTGAATTTACGGAATTTATTAAATCATTTAAGTATTTGCCAAACAACCCCTAATTGAAGTAATAATCTTCTTTCTTTGCTGCAGCGTTTGCTTACGGGGCTGGAACGCACACAGTGAACGAAGTGTCGGCAAATGACNCAAATCATTTAAGTATTTGCCAAACAACCCCTAATTGAAGTAATAGTCTTCTTTCTTTGCTGCAGCGTTTGCTTACGGGGCTGGAACGCACACAGTGAACGAAGTGTCGGCAAATGACTACCAATCGTGCTCCACGAGCAACTATCTGAGCACAGACTCGAGCGGCTCCACGACCATCACTCTCAGAACCTCCGGAACCCATTACTTTGTCTGCGGAGTTCCCGGTCACTGCATCGGCGGCATGAAGCTCGCCGTCACCGTGGGCCCCTCTTCTTCATCCGGAACCACCACTACCCCTTCCACACCCTCCACTGAAACCGGCTACCACTTTTCTGCAGCCACCAAAACACAAATTCCGGCGACGGTGGTTGGCTTCTTCGGTATGTGGTTCATGGCGGCCGGTGGTCGGCTTTGAGATTGGTGAAGTCTGTGGTTGTAGAGATTAGACGGCTCAGATGTTATCTTCCGATTTTTCATATTTTTTGAGGTAGATTGACTATGTTTTATGGGTGTTTAATTTGTAGCAGTGATATATGAGTTTTTTATAAATGGGAATGGTATGATTGAATATATGGTTTGGTGGATGCTTCTTTATTTCATCATTTCTTTTATTTATTTATTTTAATTTTTGGCTGGCGAGGGCGGAGGGGAATTAGATAATGGAAGGGAATATGTTCTTTTAGCTGCTTTTACTTCTNCTTATGGGTGTTTAATTTGTAGCAGTGATATATGAGTTTTTTATAATTGGGAATGGGTATGATTGAATATATGGTTTGGTGGATGACTCCTTATTTCATCATTTCTTTTATTTATTTATTTTATTTTTTGGCTGGCGAGGGCGGAGGGGAATTAGATAATGGAAGGGAATATGTTCTTTTAGCTGCTTTTACTTCTTTTCCTTTTTTAAAGGGAGGTTGTTGGAGTGATGAAGTGGGGGAATGAAAATAATCGCAATTCTTTTGTTTTGATAAAGAAAGTTAAATAAAATGTCAGGAAATTAGGAATATGTTAGAAATTCACTTTTATATATATATATATANTACTTCTTTTTCTTTTTTAAAGGGAGGTTGTTGGAGTAATGAAGTGGGGGAATGACAATAATCGCAATTCTTTTGTTTAGAAAAAGAAGTTAAATAAAATGTCAGGAAATTAGGAGTAAGTAATGTTAGAAATTCACCTTCATATATATATATATATATATATATATATATTCAAAAAGGAATAACCGGATGCAATTATACGATCCCCTATCATCCCTCATGCGCATAAGAATTCGAGTAACACACCATACACTCAGGAGGAATCGAACTCCAGACCAGAAGAGACTTACAACTGACAAGTATATCTCGACCAACTGATCTGAACACACGGCGTAAATTCACTTATATATAGTTGATGAGTAGTATTTTTAAAAAATTGAATTGACTACAAGCCAACAAAGATTTATAATCAATTAAAAGTATTAAATGAGAAAATAGAATAAAAATTATTATATTAGATTCAAATGATGTTTTAAAACTTGCAACAATTTTTAAAATCTTATGGCTACGTGATTAGGGTTGTCAAAATGACTATTTGTTCGTGAACGGCTCGTGTTCGACTCGCTAAGCAAACGAACCGAACATGAACACACTTTTTGAGCTCGAAATATAAACGAGTCGAATACGAGCTGAGCCTAGGCTCTCTCGTGTTGGGCTAGTTTACACCCTTGCACTCAAGTCAATGAATAGAAAATAGATGGGTAAAGACTGCAATTTGAGAGAGACGCGAAAGTACAAGCCTATGGGGTCGCTTCTGCACTGGATTACCAGTACTGAAAACCGTCTTGACATCGGATGATTTGGTGTTTCTAAAACCCTAAGTTATCTTCATGGTCAACTATAGGTGCAAATGAGCCTTCTGGGCCTACTGAGATGATTTTTTTTCTAGAATATCAATATCTTCATGTGCTGACAGCGCTTATAGCCGATTAACTGTATTCATCGACCACGTCCGAAATGTGATGAAAACAAAGATTACCCATTGAAATGATCATGTCTTACTATCCTATGGCCTTGCATTTCACCCATTTCCCCTATTGAGCATGCCTGCACATGTCGAGTTTGCTTATTGATCCTCCTATTCCCATATAAAGCTGCTTATATATCATACGGGAGGTAGTTCATCAAAACTTATCACTGTCCCTCCCCAATTATGAGTCAACTCACACCCATAATGAAATCCCTTTGACGGCGAATCTCAAACAGGCCTTACTCCCTTAAGGAGCAGAGAGAGGAAAATGGGTGAAATGCAAGGCCATAGGACAGTAAGACACGAGTTTGGACTCTATCCCTCCCCGATTCCTCCTCCTCTATCTCAGAAGATCTCTCCAGAATTGTGTGAACTCGTGAACTATCGGGGATACCAACTATATATATATATATATATATATATATATATATATATATATATATANTTGTAATGAATTTACTTAACCCTAGAAAATGGTCGTCGGTTAAGCTCAAGTAAATGAGGGAAAGGCAAAAACCAACTAAATTTAATTCATAATTATATAAACTTATTCATTTTTAAAATTCAAAGTTTTCTTAATATGAAATTCATACTTTATATTAATATTATTTTATAGTGGTAAATTCATAAAATAAATTTTAAAAATTCATAAAAAAAAATTTTTGCTTAAAATTTGCAGAACCGACCGGCTTAAACTTCATATTTGCAAATCGTAATAACCATAGTATGCCATTATTTCTCTTAAAACGCAAGCAATTCATTGACCATAAGCTAACTTTAATAACAATATTACAAATAATATTTACCATCATTTATATGAGGAGGATGGTATGATATCTCTATTGATTTGCTAGAATAAGACCGAGAAACATGTTTATATATATATATATATATATATATATATATATATTACCTCATAAAACCCCTTACCAAATATAGTTTTATTTTATATATAAATAATAAAATCAGCGCCGCACTTCGGGTTTGGAAGGCGGTACACCCAACAACACAGAACATGAAGAAAAAAATTGAACTTGTTTTGTATTTTTAGAAAAAAAAAACAAATAATAATAGAAATAATTAAGGAGAATTCAAATCTGAGATTTTTACGTAGCAATCACCCAAAATATTAAATATTTCATTTTAACCGCCCAAACTTTAAATATAACATTTTAACTACTTTTTCCATTTTAACCACTCTCCATTATTCACTAATGAAAGCTTTTAGTGAAAATTTTAGGTGGCTAAAATTGTTATATCTAAAGTTTTAGATGGTTAAAATGTTACATTTAAATTTTGGGTGGTTAAAATTAAATATTCAATGTTTCGGGTGGCGGTTATGTAAAAACCTCTTTATTCTATAAATAAAGATACAACCGAAGAAACTAAAATGAAAATAAAAAAACAACTACCCAACCCAAAAAGAAAAATATAAGAACTCATGCGGAACTAAAAATTACCAATAGAAAATCAAAATCTAGGAAGTCTACACCAGTTGAGACGGCTCAGTAAGTGGCTTAGTGAAACCTGCTATATAAAAATATCTAAGTGTGAGTTTGTTATCAAAGTCAATAAATGACTACTATTTATTAAGGCATAAAAGATAATGAAAATGGGGCATGTTATATGACCAATAAATAATGAAAATTTACTATGTGTATAAAAGAATTTGCAATGTTTATGCTCTTGAATATGAGTGGGTTGACCACATACACATTTTAGTAGATATTGACATGTTGCAATTTCAGATGTTTTTGCATAGAAATGAATCATAAATCATTTTAGTATACACACATCTTTACATATAATTACATTTCATTATGTACCCATCTAATATTTAAGTATTTACACATCTTTAAATATAATTATATTACATATATACACATATTTACATAGAAATTGATTTACTACGGCACACTGAAATAAGGAAATATTTACGCCAATCTCATGGAAATCCACTAATTTCTTTAGAAGGACCCGTCGGTCCGGCTAGCCATAACAAAATGATTTAAAACCTACATAATAATATTGTATTATTGGCTATATTTAATTCATCACAATTAAAACACGAGAGTATAATTACAAAATGTCTAACAATATTATAAACAATAAATAAATGGTGAGATTTGCAAATCAAACAATAAAAGAAATAATAGATATTAAATTCTTGAAATGAGAATAATTAAATACAAGACTAAGTAGCAATAAATAAGGTTAATTACAGATTAAAATAATTATGAGTAAAAATAGAAACTACTGCTTAAATGAACGGAATTTAAAGGGATACGAATAATAAACCTAAGATTAGTTGGGAATTTAAAACAATTAGCAAGAATAACGTGACTAACTAAAAAGCATATATTTATCCCATAATAAAGAGCAGTTATTTATCTCGAGACAATAAATATGATTCTTCTATGAATTTGACGGTTTGACCATCAATCCTACACCAATTAAATTTAAGATATAAATGATTATTTAATAAATTCATTTAATCATTAAATTTGGTGCCACCGAATAAAAAAATATCATTGATAAAAATTTATTATTTTTATACTATTTTTAAAAGAAAAAAACGTATGAACGTTGACCAAATAACATAAAATAAAATCCTTTTGTTTTAGTTTGATGGGGAGAAGAAAAACTAATTTTTGAATAAGTTTTATTCGGAGAAATTAATAAGAATTGTGGCGTGCTAGAAAATTCGCAACAGTGAAGTAAAATATTATCGTCTCTGCATTACACGATGATTCGTCACACACTCAGATAGAAAAAAAACAACCAGTAGAGACATCAGAAATTTTTACGTGGAAAATCCTAGAAAATGAAAAAATCACAGGGTATGGCATAGCTATAAAAATCCACAATTTGTTGATAATTATAGAACCTAATTGTCCCATAGATGAGAAAGAGTTACAAAGTTTCCCAAGTGACAATGTCGACGTGAGGATGAACTTATTGCAAGGAGCGGAGGGCATAGCACAGATTAACAAATTTCCATCATACGAAACGAATATTAAGGCATCACACGGATCTTAATGTAACCTTTTGAGTAAGAAATTATCAAACTTTGATTAAGAGTCATAGAGCGCTAATTTCAACAAGCTTACAGTCAAACTGACCGGCTAAATGAGACGAACCCAATGATATCAAAATTAGTCCAATCCGAGTCAAAACAAGCTTAGATCGAGTCATTAAACCACTTTTGGAGGCTTTCCAAGCATATTTAAAAGGTCAAATAAATATCGAATCCGGCAAGCCTATAGTCAAACCGAGTGTCTTAATAAAAAAAATCCAACGAGTCTAAGATCACTTCTGACATCATTAACACACTCAAATGTCCATCAAAAGACTGCTCTGGGTCATCCGATCAAACTGTTTCATACTCCTGCATTAATTGCATCGGGAACTCTATTAATAGTGTCCCACCCTTCTCATGAAAGAGGAGAGAGCTTGAGGCTTGAGAGAGTTTTGGCTTGAGAAAGAGCTAAAGTCTTGCATCACTCATATCGTCGTCGACCACCGCCAACTGTCGTCGACCATCACCGGGCACCGTCGACTGCATTACCACTGGCAATCACCTATCAACCATTGATGTTTGTTATTGGTCTTCGCCTACTCTTTGCAACAAGTTCATATGCACGTCGACGTTATAACTTTGGAGACTTTGTAACTCTTTCTCTCAAAAGGGACAAGGGTTCCCTGTAATCATCAACTTATATTGGATTTTAATAACTGGGTCAGACCCCGTTGTTTTTTTCTTCCTGGGTTTGCCATGTAAAACTTATAGTGTCTCTACTTGTTGTTTTCTTCTATCTGAGCGTGTGTTGAATCTTTGTGCAACATCAAGACAATAATTTATCACTCTACTACAGTGAATTTTCTTGCACGCAATAGTTTGACACCTTTTGTGTGAAACGAAGCAATGTTTGACAGTGTCTTCAACTATGAGATACTGAGCCACTGCTTCAATTCCCAATTATATGCATCATCCAACTGGTGAAGGAACCTCCTTTGCATCTTAAAGATTATCTTTGGATCATTCTTCGATGTGGTGGCAACATCCACTGCAGTCTCGAAAGGTTGTTCAGGTCAACGTTTCATACAATATTTTAGTGGGGTTGTCTTCTCACACTCTATTCAAACACAATATTTCACAACTTTCTATAAGCTGAGGGGCAAAATTTATTGTTGGCTCAAAAGATCGTTCATGCTAACGTTCCGGGCACGACTATGATAAGGCAGTCAACTCACATTTTGCTTAGACAACAGGTCTTTGAAATCCACCCCTAGACTTGGGGCAGTATTCATTACAAATAACACTTCCTCAAAGCCCCCTCATAGTACTTGAGTTTCTCTTCAACTAGATCAAGAAGCTGATTTCTTCAAGGCTCGATACATGGGCTATTTTAGAAGCTCTTGTGGAAAACACGCCCGTTGGAGAAAATTCAAAAGAAATAACTGACAAGTTATCAAATATTATTATTGAGTATGACTACAACCATATTTCCAAGTAACCATACGGTCCATTAAGACCACTAACCTAGTTTTGAGAAACACAGAGCATCTCTTACACATCATGCTGGGCTTAATCGATTTCTAAGGGACATTATTCGACCTACTCCATCACTAGCTATTATCGTCAAGCAGAAGTTTTGATTAACAGCCTTGGAGAGGTCAAGAATCCTTGGATTTCATCGATCTCTTCCATAATAGGTTACGGTAGTCAAGCAGAAGCTTCAACTAACAACCTTAGATAGTTTAAACTTCCTCAGTTTATTTCATACGACTTTATCCATTATGGGTTAACATCGTCAAGCATCTTCGGCTAGAGAACCCAAGATGGGTCTTACATCCTTAATGGATTCTTCTTTCAAATATGCTCCAACATAGGATACAGTAGTCAAACAAACACGCTTTGACTAACATCAATATTTTCGGATGAAGAAATTAGTGTCGCTTGAAAATTGGAGGCAACCACTACACTATCAATAAATTTCCATCATCCGACATGAATTTTGAGGCATAACACTAATCTTGAAACAACATTTGAAATAAGAAATATTCAAACATTAATTAAAAGTCATCAAGAGCTCTGATTTCTGCAAACTTATAATCAAACTGAAATTTGTCGACGAAGACAGAACATATGGTGCCAGCATTGATTCAATTTGAACTAAATCAAACTCTGATCTGACTATTAAAACATGTTTGGAAGTTACCCAGGATTTTCTCTTTCTTTTCTTAGGAGTTTCATACTCAAGAGGAGGTAACTCAGCTATCTTGCAGATATTTACTTGTCCTCGTGCAGGAAAGAGCGACTGAAACCTACTTTCATTCAAGAGAGGAGAGGTTTCAGGTAAACCCAATTCAAAATTATCCATCTCTTCTATTAGTCATGCAATCCTCTAGCAAAATCTCTATTCTAATTTCATTGTTGGGTTTTAGTTAACGTAGAAGTTATTTGGTAAGATGGACCAATTTTGAATATTATTGGTGTTTTAAGTACTTCACAGATTGAGTCTGAGGTCATTCTGATCTCTATTCTCTCAGGATGCTGAAGAACAACAATGACATATTGAACCGAGGGTACGAGACAGTCGGCGGGAGCTAACGACGGAAGGAATGATGTTGCACTTCAGTTCATTCTCAATGTTTCAAGTTCTTTCTCGAGCCTCAAGTTCCCTCCCCTCTCATGAGAGGGATGAGACTCTATTTATAGAGTTCTGAGTGGAATTAATGCAGAAATATTAACCGCATTGTTCGGGTGGCTCAAAGGGTTTCATTCAAGCTAATGTGTCTGATAGACATTTGAGTGTCTTAATGATGTCGAAATTGAGTGATCTTGGGCTCGTTGGAATCATCTTATCGAGACAGTCAATTTGACCATGAACTCGATGGATTAGACATCTGTTTGACCTTCCATATGTGTGTAGAAAGCTTCCACAATTGGTGTAATGGTTTGATCGAGACTCGATTTGGTTCAAATTGGATCAATATCTATACCATTGGATCTATCTTGTTGAGCGGTCAGTTGGTTGTATGTTTGCTGAAATCAGAGCTCTGGGTCATTCTTAATTAAAATTTGAATGTTTCTTGCTCAAAAGTTTGTCTCGAGATCCGTATTATGCCTTAAAATTCATGTCATATTTATTTATGACATTTTAGTTGTCCTCCTATTTTCAAAAAAGATAAATTTTATTGTCCTACAAAACCAATATCCGGATTACTTTTTATTTTTATTGTATTATTATTAATAGAGAGATAGATATGCATGCAATCCGCGTAATGTCCCTTCCAACTTACTCAATTGCCAATTGGCCACCAGTTACTTCCTATAGGTGTCCAAATCCAATGCCCGTGCGTACAACACCACATTAATTCTTACGCAGTATAACGCGTTACAAAAAAAAAAAAAAATCGAATGTATATATATATATATATATATATATATATA
>JXCR01147954.1:23979-37278 GCA_002079205.1 Phalaenopsis hybrid cultivar
ATATATATATATATATATATATATATATATATATATATATATATATATATATATATATATATATATGTACACCCATAAAAAATATAGTTCGTAGGATTTGTATATCTTCGAATAAGGATGTTGGTCCCACCCAATAAAAGGGGAAAAATGATATACCATCAATAAAATTCCAACATCAGTCACGAATCTCAAGACATCACAATGATCTCTAAGGCAACCTTTTGAATAAGAAATGTTCAAACTTCGATTAAGAGTTAACCAACGTTCCAATTTCAGCAAACTTATAGTCAAACTGACAGGTTTGATGAAACGGACCCAATGATACCAACATTGATCTAATCTAGTCAAATCAAGCTCAGATCAAGCCATTAAACCACTTTTAGAAGCTCTCCAAGCATCTTTAGGAGGTTAAATAAATGTCGAATTGGGAGAGCTTACAGTCGGATAGAGCGTCTCGATAAGATGAATCTAAGGAGCCCAAGATCGTTCCATTCCGACATCATCAAGACACTCAAATGTCCATCATATGTCGTCTGATCAAAGAAAAACACTCGAGACATGTCTGATCAAAATGATTCATATTCATGTATCAATTGCACTGGAACTTTATAAATAGAGTCTCACACCTCTCATGAAAGAGGGAGAGCTTGAGGCCTAAAAAATTTTTTGAAGCTTTGAGAAAGAGCTAGAGTTCAGCGCCACCAACCGACGTCGACCACCACTTTCCGACCGATGCTGATTGCTATAAGTCGCCGCTCATAACTTACAACAAATTTATACATATGCCGATATAGTAACTTGGGATATTTTTTAACCCTTTCCGGCCTATGAGAGAAGTGGTTGTAATTGCAATCATAATGTTACAGTTGAACTCTTCAATTGGGCCAAAACCTCGTGGTTTTTTTCTTTATGATATTTTTCAAGTAAAAACTTTGGGTATCTCTACTAATTATTTTTTTCGTGCGAATGTGTGTTAAATTCTCGTGCTACACTATGACAATAATCCATTTCTCTACCGAGCAAATTTTCGAGCATGAATTAGCCATAAAAAAAACATTTTTAATCATTAAATCTCGTTTTTGCTCTCTTTCCTTAAATCCCTGTTGGAAGATGGGTTACGGGATTCAGAGGAGCCAAAAGTGCATGACAATGAGAGGCAAGAGTTACCTTCCTTGATGGTTTTGTGTAGGAACGGATGGAAGGAGTAGGAATTAGGTCACCTCTGCACGCTACGATCCTGTCCTCACCTTTAACTCCGATTGCGACTCATCGCAAGGCTTCAGAGAATGAGGAGAAAGGTAGGAGCTTAGGTGGCCTTGTTATGTGGCAACTCCATCGTTAGCTTCTCAGCCAGCTCGAATCACAATTTTTTTTTTTTCACTTCTTATCTTAAAAATGTGATCTAACTCAGCTTCTTAACATCGTAAGTCGGGTTTGAGTGAGCCCGGGGCTCATCCGTGCTAAGCGTGCTTGAAATTTTTATTTTATTATTATTTTTTAAATATATTTATGTTCGAAATGATTCATAAATAGCACTAATTCGAACGATTACAAAATATAAAAATTAATATTTTTAATACAGCATAAAAAATAAATATGAAAATACTGTAAAAATCATTATTTATTTATTTAATCCAAATATTTTCTAACAAAAAAAAAATTATTTATGTTCTGCTCATTTATAAATTAAGCCTCATAAAATGACAACTTTTCAGGAGAGACAGATTATATACTACATGTTAATATAATTGCCACAAAATAGTAAATAAATATCGATTTGATATAATTCTTAATGGCAAGAACAGTAAATATGATCCAAACTCACCAAGATTTAAAGATCTGAGACTAATTTCAGCACATGCACTTCAGTCTTCACGGCAACACAATCTGACATAATTCTCCATGGCAATTAATTAGAATTAAAACAGAGAAATTAATATTCTATTAACCATCTTTATTTGAAGTGCTGTGGCAGGTAATGTGGTTCAGGAGTTGAAAAACTGTAATGAAATCTACAAGAATAATTAATTACAAAAACAAGCAATTTAATTACTTGATTCAACTTCAGAAGAAATCCACGTCCATTAGACAATCTCGATCCTCATCTTTTTGTTGTTTGTGAAGTAAGAAATTAATATATTTTTTTCAAATTTCAGCTTTCTGCTGAGATTTAAATTTATAAAAGAAAATAAGAAACTGAACAAGCACTTGCAATTTGTTGAATTACTCTATCAGCAGAACAGACAACTGAAAGAGTACCTTCAGCTTGTGCGACGAGCTCCGCCTGCAGAACCGCTACTTCAACATCCAGGCGAGCGGGCACCTCCAGCACATGATCCGCAACCGAACCCAGGCAACCCTGCTAATGGTCCGGTCTCCCCCTGCCAGCTACTCTATGATCTCCCAATGTATTTATAGCACCTTCGAATCCTAATGAGCAGTACAACTTTTAACTAGAATTTTTAAAGAAAAGTACATAGCAGTACATGAATATATAGATGCCCACGCGAGCGAGTTGCTGTAGTTTTTAAATCTGATGGTGACTTATGACCTGTTTGGGTAAGCTGATTTTTGGCAGCTTATGCGTTTTCAAAAAGTTGAAAACATAATTTTCGCACCGCACTTGTCTAGGAGTAGTGACAGCTTTATGACTGCGATCTGACTTTTCCAAGAAAATAAAAATTATAAGAGCTACCGCACCTAGCTTATTAGCAGATTATTTTTAATCAGTTTATCAGCAGATTATTCAATTAGCTGCAGCTGCCCCAAACAAACCCTTAGTGTGGTCGATCGAGTGCGAGTACTTTTTACTAACTTTTTTTCTCAATTAGATCTAACTAGAATCATTTTCTCATCAACATTATATCGACATTTTGGCATGTACATAAATTGTTAATTTTAAATATTTGTTTATTATTATTATTCAAAGAACATAAATAATAGAATGCATAAAAGTCAAAATCCACATATGTAGCATGTTCTAGCTAAAGACTACAATATACAAATTAATCTATTAGATGAATTTCAACTTAAATTTCATTGAGAAATGGAATTCATTTGAATTATAGCTACACTAACCTACCTAAAATTTAATGGGCACTCTATTATGCATTAAAATGGAGCAATTATATCAGACCATGCAAATTAGAAGTTTGTGACATGTTAATATTTATTTATGAAGGATCGAATGCTTTGTGTGATGTTAAAATAAATAGATCAATTCATGAGCACGACTTATTAGATTAGTCCACTTCGATCGGCTTCATCATCCTCTTATAGCATACAAACATAATATAATTTTAATATATAAATGAACGTATAAAGAAAAAGGGCATGGAAGGGCTATTAATAATATCAAGTGGACTAAACCTTTGGAAACTTACATGCATACCACATAAGTCGTATGTATTTACATTTTTAACGCCTAAACATTCATTATTATTTTTATAACATAAAATTATGCATGAAAATGCATATTTGTTTCCTAAAAGCAAGTAATAGTGATATTTTTCATATATGTTAAGTATGCAAATATGAAACTCCAAATGTTACATATGCAAATACATAAGAATTGTATGGCATGCAGGTAAATGCACCTAAACATTTTGGGGACGCCATAGGCAAGACATAAATACATTAATTTTGAAGAAAAAGTAATTAAGGATTTTCATTAGTGAAAATGACAAACATGATAACGTAAATAAAGAAATATTATATTGATATATAAAATAATAGATAAGTATTTTAGGTTTTTATCTTTTATAATTAATGCTAATTCAAATGCATTAAAATTAATGATTAATAAAATTAAAATTCATGTGTCCATCACTTTAAGAAATCATACGGAGGAGTATACAAAGTTATCTGTGCAGTTTCATATCCTCTCGGTTGTAGCGAAATCCATTCCTTGTCTTGATCGCATACCACGAATCACTTGTTTGGCCGTTCTTCTCTTTCCCTCGCTCCTCCTCTCTACATTTTCTTTCTCCCACTCCTCTGACGCTCTCCTTCCAATGGAATCCACCGCCCTCCTCCGCCCCCTCCCCTCCCCTTCCTCTTTCTTCGTCAACCGTGCCCTCTCCGTCCGCCCACCTTCCTGCGCCATCTTCCCTATCCGCCGCCCGACCACTTCTTTACTCCGCCGTCGCTCCCCTTCCCTTTCTCCCCGCCCTCTCCCTAACCCTAACCCTAACCCTCACCCTCGCCAAAAATCCCTCCTTTCCCTAATCCGTGCATCCTCCTCTTCGTCCCCTCCCCCACCACCTCCTTCTTCGCCACCTACTGCAGGGGTGAAGCCATTGCCGCTAGCAATCTCCGTCGCGATCGGACTCCTTCTGCGCTTTATCGTCCCCAAGCCCGTCGAGGTCACCCCCCAGGCGTGGCAGCTCCTCGCGATTTTCTCCTCCACCATTGCGGGGCTTGTTCTCAGTCCTCTCCCCGTCGGCGCGTGGGCATTCATCTGCCTCACCGTTTCCGTCATCACTAAGACGCTCAGCTTCTCTGCGGCTTTCTCTGCATTCACGAACGAGGTGATATGGCTGATTGTGATTTCCTTCTTTTTTGCTCGGGGTTTTGTGAAGACGGGATTGGGGGATCGGATTGCTACTTATTTTGTGAAGTGGCTGGGGAAAAGCACGCTAGGGCTTTCCTATGGGCTTACAGTCAGTGAGGCGCTGATTTCACCTGCAATGCCGAGTACTACGGCAAGGGCTGGCGGGGTGTTCTTGCCGATTATCAATTCTCTATCTTTGTCGTCGGGGAGCAGACCTGGGGAGAAGTCGTCCAAGAAATTGGGATCGTATCTGGTCATGTCTCAATTCCAGGTTCGGATTTCTCTGTGGCATTTCCTTGTTTTCTTCTTTTTTGAAGATAATCCAAAGCAGATTTTTTTTTAATTTTTTTTTTACTTTTTTGGATTTGTATTGTTAGAGCAAAAATTTTAGAATAACATTCAATCTTCACAAACAAAGTAAAAAGATAAACCTTGACAGAACGCACAATTAAGTAGAAAACAAACATTGAGAGAAAGAGCCAAGAATCATTGACATACATACCACCCAATTCTTATGTATTTACATATCTGTCGGCTAGATTTTGATTTTTTACATTATACCACCCATATCTATCATATTACAACAAAGGTACCACTATTTTAACTTTTAAGGAGTGAAACACATCTTTTCATGCATAGGTAAGGTGACATATATGTAAAAGTTGAAGTTTAAATCTTAGATATGTAAATACATAAGAATTGAGTGGTATGCATGTGAATCTTCCTTAAAAAATGCACCCAAAGAATAAATGTTTATGATTCTCATTGGCACAAAACTTATAAAGAGTGTAAACCGCCAAACCTATAGCTTTCAAATTATCAGAATTTTTTAACATCTCAAGGCAGTTCATTCAATCAGTAAAATGAGTTTTTAATCGATTAGCCTTTAAAAGATTGAAATGTAGACCGGTGAAGCTCGGTGAGATCACCGAATATAGGCTTCTTAGTTTTGAAATGAGTAAAAAATATCCTCTTTATGCCATAGAATATTCACTCTCATTAAATAATGGCAGAATCTTTATTCTATTAGAGCATGATGAGTTAATTTCAACAAGCACATGAGGAAGTACATCAATTTGATCTCATTTGAGTTTTCTTAAGAATTTGGGCAAGCATCTTTAGTAGAATAAAAATGTTGTAATAGTTAAGCTTCCTAATTTTCTGAAGAAAGTTTCCATTAAATCAAGAATCCATACAAAGGTAAATGTGGGAACCATCTCCATTTTTATAGGACAGCAAACTCCTCATTTTAAAACCACTTAGTTTCAACTCTTTTTTTGTTTTTTTTAAAAGAATGATTCTTGGCTAAATGATCCTGAAAAGATGGATAAAGGCTTCACGCTAATGAGATAGCAAGTTATTCTATTAAGGAGCCTACATGTGACTTTCATTTCTTATATTGTATTGCGGGTGCTTATGTTAGATAGACCAACACAGCTTGTATCTTTGAGTAAAGTGGTTTGGTGCCAAGAAGGTTTATTACAATACTTAAAAGAAGGCTTTTATAGAGGTTCTCCCCCTGAAAGTAAGCACTGTTCATATATTGTGATTTTTTACAAATTTCATAACTTAATGAAGTTGTGCAAAGATTTATGTAAAATACTGTGCAATACTTTACAAGAATGCAAAGATTTTCTGTGATAAGGCTAGCTGTGATTTGAGAATAAATTTCTAAAGCCATTGTAATTGTTATCTATTTGTATTTAAAATGCATGCTAACAAGGCAAAACGGTATTTGAAACAGGCAGCTTAAAATAAGAAATTTGTAACTTTTTTTTTTTTGACAAAAAAATAAAAAAAGATCTAAAGGAGATAAAACTTGGCATGTATTAGAATATAGATATGAGAGCAAGGACCTAGGCTTACCATCACCTTAGTAAATTGACTTCTGTTTACATCCTTTGATTTCTGTTAATGCCTTTTGTAACATTTGAACCAAAATAAATGTTCAATTATTTAATTCCATTTTTTTTCTGACATGAAGCGTATTTTGTTACTTTTGTCACATTCAATTTTGTAACTTTCTCATCCTTTAGATGTTCATCTTGGTGTATATAGTCAGCAGGGAACTCCAGTGCTCTTTTTNTATTCGAGGACTGTTCTCACTACTGACAAACTAGTTAGAGGGAGATTCATCCTCGTGACATGAGGGGAAAAATGATACGCCATCAATAAAATTCCAACATCAGACGCGAATCTTAAGACATCACAATGATCTTAAGTCAATCTTTTGAACAAGAAATGTTCAAACTTCGATTAAGAGTCAACAAAAGCTCCAATTTCAGTAAACTTATAGTCAAACTGACAAGTTTGATGAGACGAACCCAATGATACCAAAATTGATCTAATCCAAGTCAAACCAATCTCAGATCAAGCCATTAAACCACTTTTAGAACCTCTCCAAGCATCTTTAGGAGGTTAAATGAATGTTGAATTGGGAGAACTTACAGTCGAATAGAGCATCTCGATAAGATGAATCTAACGAGCTCAAGATCGCTCCATTACGACATCATTAAGTCACACAAATGTCTATCAAATGTTGTCTGATCAAAGAAAAACTCTCAGGACCCGTCAAATTAAAGTGATTCACATTCATGCATCAATTGCACAGGAACGTTATAAATAGAGTCTCACCTCTCTCATGAAAGAGGAGGGGGAGAGCTTGAGGCTTAAAAAAAATTTTGAAGCTTTGAGAAAGAGCTGGAGTCCAGCGCCACCAACTGCCGTCGACCACCACCGACCCCTGTCGAACACTACTTTTCGACCGACGTTGATTGCTATCAGTCGCCGCTCATTCATCACAACAAATTTATACACATGTCGATATGATAACTTGAGATATTTTTTAACACTTTCCGACCAATGGGAGAAGTGGTTATAATTGTAGTCATCATGTTACAATAGAACTCTTCAATTGGGCTAAAACATCGTGGTTTTTATTTTTACGGGTTTTTCACGTGAAACTTCCGTGTCTCTACTAACCGTTTTTTTCGTGTGAATGTGTGCTAAATTCTCTGGCAACGCTATGATAATAATCATTTATAAAGTAAGCCTCATAAAATGATAACTTTTCAAGATAAACAAATTATATACTACATGTTAATATAATTGCCACAAAATACTAAATAAATATCGGTTTGCTATAATTCTCAACGGCAAGAACAGTAAATATGATCAAACCTCATCAAGATTTAAAAATCTGAGACTAATTTCAACACATACACTTCAGTCTTCACGGCAACACAATCTGACATAATTCTTATTGGCAATTAATTAGAATTAAAACAGAGAAATTAATATTCTATTAACCTTTTTTAATTGAAGTGCTGTGGCAGGTATTATGGATCAGGAAACTGAACAAGAACTTACAATTTGTTGAATCACTCTATCAGCAAAACAGATCTCAAAGAGTACCTCCAGCTTGTGCGACGCCTCGTTTAGCACGGCTATGAGGTCGACGAGCTCCGTCTGTAGAACCGCTACTTTGGCATCCAGATGAGCGGACACCTCCAGCACATGATCCACAGCCGAACCCCAGGCGAGTCTCTCGAAAGGGCCGACCAACCTTGCTAATAGTCCGGTCTCCGCCTGCCAGCTACTCTATGATCTCCCAATGTATTTATAGTACCTTGGAATCCTAATGAGCAGTACAACTTTTAACTAGAATTATTAAACAAAGTACATAACAGTACATGAACATATAAATGCCCACGCTAGCGAGTTGCTTTAGCTTTTAAATCTGATGGTGACTTAAGGCCCTTTTGGGGCAGCTTATAAGTGCGACGGCCGCACCGTTTATTTTACGCGTTTATGCAGCTTATTTGAAAATCACGTTTCAGATTTGGAAAAAAACGCGATCACGGGCATTGACCCGCGATTAGCGTTTCGAACGCCTGATTGGGGCAGCATTTACCCGTCTGCCCCTCCCTCGTGCCAGCTCCGCTCTGCCTCCGCTGAAGCTCTGATCTGCCTCCGCTCCGCCGAAGCTCCGCTCTGCCTCCGCCGAAGCTCCGCTCTGCCTCCGCCGAAGCTCCGCTCTGCCTCCGCCAAAGCTACGGTTTGCCTCCGCCAAAGCTCTGCTCTGCCGCTTCTGCCGAAGGAAGCTTCGCTCTGCTGAAGTTTTTATTCTACGATTTGCCTCCGCCAAAACAGGGGTAGAATGATAATTTCTCCAGGATCAGTTGTTTTCCAGACGCACAAATCAAACAGTCAGACAGTTTATCCGGATCAGCTGCTCATCAGCAGATTATCAGGATAAACTGTTTATCAGCAGAAGCTGGATAAGCTTCAACTGCCCCAAATAGACCCTTAGTGTGGTCGATCAAGTGCGAGTACTTTTTACTAAAATTTTTTTCTCAATTAGATCTAACTAGAATCATTTTCTCATCAACATTATATCAACATTTTGGCATGTACATAAATTGTTAATTTTAAATATTATTATTATTATTATTATTATTATTATTATTATTATTATTATTATTATTATTATTATCTATTATTATTATTATTATTATTATTATTATTATTATTATTATTATTATTATTATTATTATTATCTATTATTATTATTATTATTATTATTATTATTATTATTATTATTATTATTATTATTATTATTAAAAGAACATGAATAATAGAATGCATAAAAGTCAAAATCCACATATGTAGCATGTTCTAGCTAAAGACTACAATATACAAATTAATCTATTAGATGAATTTCAACTTAAATTTCATTGAGAAATGGAATTCATTTGAATTATAGCTACACTAACCTACCTAAAATTTAATGGGCACTCTGTTATGCATTAAAATGGAGCAATTATATCAGACCATGTAAATTAGAAGTTTGTGACAAGTTAATATTTATTTATGAAGGATCGAATGCTTTGTGTGATGTTAAAATAAATAGATCAATTCATGAGCATGACTTATTCGATTAGACCACTTCGATCGGCTTCATCATCCTCTTATAGCATTCAAACATAATATAATTTTAATATATAAATGAAACGTATAAAGAAAAAGGGCATGGAAGGGCTATTAATGATATCAAGTGGACTAAACCTTTGGAAATTTACATGCATTAAAATTAATGCATGTAAATTTATTAATTTAGGTTTTTATCTTTTATAATTAATGCTAATTCAAATGCATTAAAATTAATGATTAATAAAATTAAAATTCATGTGTCCATCTCTTTAAGAAATCATACGGAGGAGTATACAAAGTTATCTGTGAAATCCATTCCTTGTCTTGATCGTATACCACGAATCACTTGTTTGGCCGTTCTTCTCCTTCCCTCGCTCCTCCTCTCTGTATTTTCTTTCTCCATTCCGTCTTCACTCCTCTGACGCTCTCCTTCCAATGGAATCCACCGCCCTCCTCCGCCCCCTTCCCTCCCCCTCCTCTTTCTTCATCCACCGTCCCCTCTCCGTCCGCCCACCTTCCTGCGCCATCTTCCCTATCCGCCGCCCCACCACTTCTCTGCTCCGCCGTCGCTCCCCTTCCCTTCCTCCCCGCCCTCTCCCTAACCCTAACCCTCTCCCTCGCCAAAAATCCCTCCTTTTCCTAATCCGCGCCTCCTCCTCTTCGTCCCCTCCCCCACCACCTCCTTCTTCGCCACCTACTGCAGGGACGAAGCCATTGCCGCTAGCAATCTCCGTCGCGATCGGACTCCTTCTGCGCTTTATCGTCCCCAAGCCCGTCGANTGAAAACAGAAGGAGAGGCGGGAGCGGGAGCGGCAGTTTGTGGGTTGGGTGGACCGGACTCCACGCCAACGCTAACACTTACTAGGGATTGGATGCAGTCAACTAAGCTAGATCAGTTAATCAAATCGTACAAACCAAGTTCAATTGATTGAGCTGACTCTAGCGATCCGAAGCCAACTAAGCTTAGCTGGCGAAGATAAGCCAACACTTGTCAAACATCATAAATTTCCTAGTACGGGAAAAAGGGATAAATAATGTAATATCACTATTTTAATATCTCTTGTATAAATAGAAGAATCATTCAATAAAGAGAATACGACTCATCATTGTTCATTCAATAAGCAGTTTAAAGATACAAAAAGGGACAACCTTGCCTAAAATCAACATTTGGTAGATATTTATATAAATAAATAAACATTAGATACAGCCCTCCAAATTAGGATATTATGGCTCTATAAAGTCAAATTTCTTTTTATTTATTTCTGCAAATTTATAAAAAGGATGATTGACATACATTCCTTTCAATTCTTATGTAGTTACGTATCCAACAACTAATCTTCAAGCTTACAATAATGACACCTTATCTATTCATTAAAATGTCTTTTCACTTCTTAAAAGTTAAAATGGTGGTATTTTTTATGTAATGTGAAATATCTGGGTGGTATGAATATAAAAATTAAAATTTAGGTGTTATATACGTAAATAAATAGAAATTGGGTGGTACGTATGTAAATGCCCGTTTCGAAAAGTATTCTTCATTTAAAACATTTAAAAAAAAGTTAAGAAATTCAACTGGCTTTTTGATTGATTTTTCGGCAAGGAGACCCCAGATAGCAATAAAGCGATTCGAACTCATGGTCTCACGATGCGAGACTACACCATCAACCACGACGCCGTACAAAAATGCAAGGAAAAAAATATGTATAAATTCATATTTAATTTAATGTTAGGAAGATTTACATGAATACCACTTAATTCTTATATATGTGCATATTTAACCACTAAACATCAACTTTTACCTACATACCACCTTACCTATTCAAGAAAACATGCATTTTACTTTAAATTAGTGATATACTTTATTATATATGAATGATTTGGGTGTTATTAATGTAAAACCTAAAATTTAGGTGTTAGAATACGTAACGGCATAAGGTTTGGGTGGTATGTATGTAAATGATCCTCAATTTTAAGTAAGCCAATCAATGAAAATACATTTTAAGTAGAAGGATATGGCGCACACGCACCCCGCAGTATTTTGATTTCTCCGCCTCATAGAAGTTTTTGTGTGGGATACGTAAATACTTAAGTGGCATATATGTAAATATTGAAATTTAGGTGTTGTATGTGTAGATGCGTTGGAATTAATTTATATGTATGTAGTGGGCTCGTGTTCGGCTCGTTCGAAATTGCTCATATTCGAAATTGGCTCGTGTTCAAAACCGGCTCGTGAACAGTGTGTTCGTGTTTGGCTCGATTTAAATACTCGTGTTAGTGTTCGGCTTGAAATTGACTCATTAAAATTAAACTGAAAAAATATATGTAGAGTGCTGGACGGCAAAATTAAGTAAGATTGTACGGAAAGAAGGGACAGGGTGTTGGATGGTGGTAGGACGGGCAGGACAACAAGTATAGCAGCTAGAATGGGATAGTTGGATGCTTGTTGTAGCCTGGATAGGTGGACAATCGACTAAGAAGGGTGCAACAAACTGTTAGAGTGCTGGAGGGAGCAAGGAAGGCGGCAGAGTGCTGGTTAGCGGCTGGTTGGTGATTGGTTGGGTTGGGCGGCAAGCCCACTATAGGAAAGAGGGCGGCAGGGATTACAGGGATGAGAAGGGATCGTCGGCGACTAAAGTTGTCAAAGAAGAAGTGATAGGAAGGAAGATATAAGATAGGATAATACATCATCACATTGGAGCAAGATGCAGCAAGAGCACCACCGGTCCTCGGATATAACCCTCACAAGGGAAACATAGACTTCTGCAAAAGTCTGCAATAACCTGCACCAAACATAGCCCTAAATTAGCGCGCGCGCGCGCACACACACACACACACTTATAATGACTAATAGATATTATAGGAAGGGGGAGGTTTTCCCTTTGGGCAACTACCATAAAGGATGGAGAAAGAAATGACAAAACATGGCAATAGGGACGATCGGAATAGTATTTCCCGTCCCTTGGGAGTGGATGACAGGCCGGCCCAACTTCCTGCTGGCTAGACTAATACATGTTGAATCAAATGGCCGGTTCAGCCATTCCCTGAAGCCTCGATGGGCTTGTTCCACTTTCTCACGAGTCTTTCAGGCCTCCCAGCCCCACTTCATTTAGATCATCCAAATCTTTCATATTACATTAAACAGTCTGAAATTTTAACTAAACTTTGTTCTCTCAATTAGATACTTAGATTTTGTCACTTTATTATTATTATCAGAGGACATAAAAAAGATTTCATGTACATATTTTCTCACAAAAATTTCTCTCTTTATATTTATACTAAAACAAAAAGACTCTTCGCCGCATCTTTTGTGAATCTGACGGCTTGAAGTAAATCATGTGTTGAAAGATGAATCTCATAAAAGCAATATAGAAGTGCCAGAGGCAAGGGTGATCGACTGACCCGAAGACCGACCAATCTAGAGGCTGATCGACTCAGAGGCCGCCTAAATGGGAGGCTTGACAGAGAAGAGAACGAGTCGTCAAGAATCCCTCAATCGTGCATTGACCGACCTAAACCCAATTGATTAGGAATCAACCGAGTAGAGAGGAACAAGATTATAATTGTTATTTCACAATAATTCTAACTTTTTTATAAATAGAAGAGCTTTAAATGTAATCGTTGTTGTCTAAACCAAATACCAAAAATCTCATTTTATGATCCCTCTTTTTCTCTTTCCCTTCTTTTATCCTCTATTTCTTAGGTATGATTCACTGACAAATCTTGATTCCACACACAGATATATATATATATATATATATATATATATATATATATATATATATATATATATATATATATATATATATATATATATA
>JXCR01147954.1:41550-61698 GCA_002079205.1 Phalaenopsis hybrid cultivar
AAAAAAAAAAAGAAGGTAGAAGACGACTCTTCCATTGTCCATTTTCCCGTTTGGCTTGTGGTGGAAAGCCCCAAAATTGGCTGCCTCTTTCCATTTCCATGCATATTTCTCATCCCTCATTAATTATTTGAGTTTGATATATAAGTGGTGCGTTGGATTTTCTCACAATGGCATTAAATGCATTAAATTCATTACACCACTCTAATTTGAATTTTACTTTTATGAATACCAATAATTTCGAAATTTTAGGGGAGGGATGAAGAATACATCATAATCACAATGGAAGTGGCTATTTCATTTTATTCTTTTACCTTGCTATTAATTAATTGATAGTATTTGCCGATGATGCATAAACACAAATACAGGACACTGACAACATACAACATAGAAAATATAGAACATGCATAAACCTTTCGTCAGAATGCAAATTTTTCGTGAATCACACCCAAGAAACATGAAAATAAGGGAGAAGCAGGGGGGGGGGGGGGGGGGTTGGCTCTTTTATTNATCGTTGCCGGTATTTTGCCATTATAATTCATTATGTTTCTTAAATTTGAATCTTCTTCTTTGGGGTATTTACACACATGGATGCCAATTCCTATCTATTTACATATCTAACAGCTAAATTTACAATTTGTATTTATACCGCCCAAACATTTCATATCACATAAACATTACCACCATCTAAACTTTTAAAAGTGAAATTGAAGCTTGGGTGTGACATATGTAAATACATAGGAATTGAGTGGTATGTATGTAAATCTGCCTTCTTTTTATCATACAACTGTTTTTCTACATAATCGTATTTATCTATTGGCGTTATGCCACGTCATGTTGAGATCTTACCTTCAGAAGCTACATGGCAATGGAGTCAGGGGAATGAGAGGGAACTTTCTAATTTATTATAATAGACACTTTTATATTTATTCAATTTGTGCTAATTTTGCATATTTCACCATCAGCAATTATTTTGTATGATAAGCTGTTAGTTTTTTTTTTTTTGGAAAATTTAAATGCCTATGTTTTCATTCTTTGTGAACAGAGAGGCTCTTGGAGTGGCGAGCGTAGTTGCTGCCATGCTGGGATTATCAATCTTGCTTTTGGTGGGCGTCTTAGATTGGGATGATTGCTTAACTGAGCATTCTGCATGGGATACATTGGCTTGGTTTGCAGTATTAGTCGGCATGGCAGGCCAACTTACGAACCTCGGTATTGTGTCGTGGATGTCGAGCTGTGTGGCGAAGTCTCTGCAGTGTTTTTCATTGAGCTGGCCGGTAGCTNGGAAAATTTAAATGCTTACGTTTTCATTCTTTGTGAACAGAGAGGCTCTTGGTGTGGCGAGCGTAGTTGCTGCCATGCTGGGATTATCAATCTTGCTTTTGGTGGGTGTCTTAGATTGGGATGATTGCTTAACTGAGCATTCTGCGTGGGATACATTGGCTTGGTTTGCAGTATTAGTCGGCATGGCAGGCCAACTTACGAACCTTGGTATTGTGTCGTGGATGTCGAGCTGTGTGGCGAAGTCTCTGCAGTGTTTTTCATTGAGCTGGCCGGTAGCTTTCGGCGTTCTTCAAGGATCCTATTTCCTCATCCATTATCTATTTGCGAGTCAAACCGGGCATGTTGGAGCTCTTTACTCCGCATTTCTCGCTATGCATGTTGCGGCGGGCGTGNTGGAGTTCTTCAAGGATCGTATTTCCTCATCCATTATCTTTTTGCGAGTCAAACCGGGCATGTTGGAGCTCTTTACTCCGCATTTCTCGCTATGCATGTTGCGGCGGGCGTGCCTGGCGTGTTGGCGGCACTAGCATTGGCGTACAATACGAATCTGTTTGGCGCAATAACACATTATAGCAGCGGACAGGCTGCGGTTTACTATGGAGGTATTTTGTTTATTTTTGTTGTTTGGAATTTTAAACATGCAAAATGGTTTCATTATTTATGTGCACAACAGTATGTTATATCGTGATTCGTGTTATTCAGTAGTTTTTACTTGAATATTTTTCAGTAGAACGAGTGAGTGCTTGATTCAACTAGATGAAGTTGGGAACTTCACTTTGTTGACTCTGAAAATGCAAAAAATTCAAATTTAGTACTAAGATTCAAATATTTTTTAGAGTTGAGAATTTTTGCAGAAATTAATGCACTCTTTCTGAACAGTCTAGGATTTAAGTTCATGCTTGAGAGGCTTAAATTCAGTTCTGCAACTGAGGTCTATTAGAGTGTGGGCTTAGGGCAGGATTTGGTTGTTGTCTTCCTAGTGATCTATAGGTCATGAGTCTCAATCACAAAAATAACCTTTTTGAAATGCGAAGGTAAAACCAGGAGTGTTGAAACCTGATATGTCCGTGGATTCACACCTGAAGAGAGGAACTTGGGGAAGAGGAAAGAACAGGCTATGGAGAGGGGATTGTCGTGTTTTATTAGAGGAAATTGGGTTACATCATTTTGGGATTCAACGTGCTCCTTCTTTTCTTGCATATAACTTTCCCCTTATGTATTGGAATATCACCTCTTAAAATTCCACTAATGATATTAAATATAGAATTCTAGAGATCTTTGCTCCTTTTCCTTTTCTTCTAATACAGACATATAATTAATATTATCCTAGCATATTATCATCTGACGGTGCTACATCACTTTCTATTCTCTATGAACTCATCGGGTCATATCCTTATCATTCTTTTGGGCTCTAATGATAGTTTGCCTCTAGGCTAAATCGACCATGAAGAGAGCTGGATCTTCTCTTGTGGAGTTGATCTGACATCACAAAACGGCTCCGTGCCAGATCATCAAACAATCTCTTAGAACTTGTCAGGTAAAAGGGGACCATTCACTTGATGATCCGTATTCGGCAATCCATACTCGTCAGCTCACACTCAAAAACTTGTACTCGACTCTATATGTTTGGCTGAGGAACTCAAAAGCCTATCTTGATACATCATAAGCCCAGTGTAACCATATTATGGCTATACAAAGTACATTAAAGCCTCCTTAGACCCAACATTGGCGGAATTCTCTATTTATGCCAAGCATAACATTTATTTCTAGACATATGATGCAAGACAAACAACCATTACATTTTCAAGGTTGCCATGGTGTCTTGTAATTATGGCAACTTGAATATGTTAGCCATTGTTAGACACTTGATAAATTCATTCTCAAATTCTTCTGTTCACTATTTTCTTATCACTTGCAGTTGTATAAAGCTTTGTTTTCTTGGCCTTTTTAACAGCTGGATATATAGATCTTCCGGACTTGTTCAGGCTGGGCTTTTTGACAGCCTTGATCAACCTTACGGCCTGGGGAGTAGTTGGAGGCTTCTGGTGGAAACTGTTGGGCCTTTATTAATTGATCCAACATTTTTCATCTCTACTGGTCAATGATTTATTGAGGCAGCTCTGAGCTCATCTAATTTTGAATTTTTTTTTGGGGGGGAAATTACAATTATGGTAACATTTTAGTGATGCTGCTTCGTGGTCTTCATGGTCTGGGCCCAAATGATTATGTTAAATTTTTTATTCATTACAATAATTTGTATGCTGCTTCCCATCATTAGTGATAGCAGTACCAATGAGATACATTAGATCCTAATATGATAAGCTTGTATTACAGAATCTTTTGGGTGGCTATAAGATATTATCAGATATATTATACTTTTAAGTTCTCTTTGGGATAGTTTTCTGCTTTCATTGCTTTCATTGCTTTAACTGTCTGTTTCAAAACAATCAGACCGCAATTCTATGGTAGCCACCGCAATTCACAAGATCAGGTTACGAAAGCAATTTCCGACTGTAAATTTTGAAAATCCTGAAGGTGGGTTGCGGCAGCGGCGCACAGCACGGCCACAACACTGTAGCTTCTGGCTGTCATGGTAGTTCTTTTTAGAAAACTGTTTTTGAGAAATTTTTGTGATGAGCTAGCTATTTTTTTGTTAAATTGACAGTTGTAAAATGGTTGTGGATTTTGTGAAAAAAATAAATAAATAATTATAATTTTCATAATAATTTTTTAAAAAATTAATTTTCCCACTGCTGCCTTGGAACTAGGGGTGTAAACTCATTTATATTTCGAGCTCAAAAAGTGTGTTCGTATTCGGCTTTTTTTGCTTAGCGAACCGAACACGAGCCGTTCACGAACAAAGAATCGTTTTCACAACCTTAATCACGTAGCCATTAGATGTTAAGAATTGGGACAAGATTTAAAACATCATTTGAATCTAATTTAATAATTTTTATTCTATTTCCGTAATTAATACTTTTAGTTGATTATAAATCTTTGTAACCTTATAGTAATATATATATATATTGATTACTAGTATTTCAAGCCAAAACGAGGCGAACAAATATTTGTTAATATTGTTCGTGTTCGGCTCATCGACTTAGCAAAAGAGCGGAGCACGAGCTTCTTAACGAGCTGAACGCGAGCAGTTCACGTAGAACGAGCTGTTTTGACAGCCACTTTTTAAAACAATTACGGCGCCCTTTGTTTAGGAGAGATTGTTTTTATTAGGATTTTTTTTCTTTTTCAGATGCTACTCTTTCCTATTTACAATGATAATGGATGCGTCCATATAAATGATTTTTTTAGTAACACTTTTTTGTAGTAATGTAAATAAAATATTTTTGATGATTTGACAATAAAATACAAAAATTTAATTGTTAAATTAAAGCTAATATGGCTTGAAATTCAGCAAAATAGATGCGTTTAAATTGTAGTTATACGCATCATGGTGCATTGAATAAAAACATCATGAGCAGATTGTTAGAAGCTAAGATAATGGTAATAATGATAATGCTTATGAATATAATTAAATGAAGGATTGTATATTTCTTTCATATTTGTAAATAGATTATATTGCTATAGAGAAAGGTGCCTGATGACGAATATTTATGTTTTTTAATTTGTATTTATTATTTTGTGCAAATATATTTAAGCGTCTATGATTCAATGAATTCCTGCACCAAATTCGACCAATGAAGAATGATATGTAGCAGTGAACATTGACCTCTATGAGCAATATTTTCTTAAAAGATTTGTAGATAAGTTGGACTAAGAGTTTAAATATATCTGAAATATAAATTCTTCGTGTTAGAATATATCACTGTTCTTAAAGTGATGTAATGGTACATACGAGATGATTACGAGCTGGCTGTCACGGACAAAAAGTCCTACATCGGCTAGGTGTCGAGCCGAAAAGCAGTATTTAAATCTTGGGCTGTCCACCACCCCTAAGGGCTGTTTTGGGAGGTGACAAGTGGTATCAGAGCAGATTACTGTCTGCTAGGTGTGTGGTCTCTCCATGGTTCAAGGGAACCCTCGGTAGAGCCAATTCGTGACGAGGGCGTCACATGATTGGATGGAGGAGAATGTCACGGACAAAAAGTCCCACATCGGTTAGCTGTCGAGCCGAAAAGCAGTATTTAAATTCTGGGCTGTCCACTACCCCTAAGAGCTCTTTTGGGAGGTGACATGACGCCCTGCTAGGAGATTATGACCGGCCAACTAGGCCAAAACCAAGGGAGCCATGAAGCGGACAAGAAGGCGTCTGGAAGACCGAAGCACGAGCAGTCCGGTCGAAAATGAGAGACAAAAGAATGCCTGAGCCATCCGCTACAGGAAATCCAACTCAATCTGATAGCCTGTCCCATTAAAGCTGATCTAAAGGAAGATACAGTTTCGCAAAGCTTCTGTGACCATCCCGTGGAGACTTTAAAAACTCCTTACTAGGGATTGGATGCAGTCAACTAAGCTAGATCAGTTAATCAAATCGTACCAACCAAGTTCAGTTGATTGATTTGACTCTATCGATCCGAAGCCAACTAAGCTTAGCTGGCGAAAATAAGCCAACACTTGTAAAACATCATAAATTTCCTAGTACGGGAAAAAGGGATAAATAATGTAATATTACTATTTTAATATCTCATGTATAAGTAGAAGACTCATTCAATAAAGAGAATACGACTTATCTTTGTTCATTCAATAAGGAGTTTAATGATACAAAAGGGAGAACCTTCCCTAAAATGAACTGGATATTTATATAAAGAAAATAAACATTAGATACAGCCCTCCAAATTATGATATTATGGCTCTATAAAGTCAAAATTCTTTTTATTCATTTCTGCAACTTTAAAAAAGGATGATTGACATACATACCTTCCAATTCTTATCTAGTTACGTATCCAACAACTAAACTTCAAGTTTACAAAAATGACACCTTATCTATTCATGGAAATGTCAAAAATGTTGGTATTGTTTATGCAATATGAAGGATCTCGGGGGTATGAATATAAAAATTAAAAATTTAGGTGTTATATACTTATTTCTCATTTAAAACATTTTAAAAAAGGTTAAGAAATTCAACAGGCTTTTTGATTGATTTTTCGGCAAGGAGACCCAAGAAAGCAATACAGCGATTCGAACTCATGGTCTCACGATGCGAGACTACACCATCAACCACAATGCCGTACAAAATGCGCGCAAAAGAATATGTATAAACTCATATTTAATTTAATGTTAGGAAGATTTACATGAATACCACTTAATTCTTATATATGTGCATATTTAACCACTAAACATCAACTTTTACCTATATACCACCTTACCTATTCAAGAAAATATGCATTTTAATTTAAAATAGTGATATACTTTATTATATATGAAAGATTTGGGTGTTATTAATGTAAGAAGCTAAAATTTAGGTGTTAGAATACGTAACGGCATAAGGTTTGGGTGGTATGCATGTAAATGCTACTCAATTTTAAGTAAGCCAATCAATGAAAATACATTTTAAGTAGAAGGATATGGCGCACACACACGCCCACAGTATTTTGATTTCTCCGCCTCATAGAAGTTTTTGTGTGGGATACGTAAATACATAAGTGGCATACATGTAAATATTGAAATTTAGGTGTTGTATGTGTAGATACATTGGAATTAATTGATATGTATGTATAGAGCTGTAAACGAGCCGAACTTGAGAGAGCTCAGGCTTGCCTCGCGTTCGGCTTGTTCGAAATTGCTCGTGTTGGAAATTGGCTCATGTTCAAAACCGGCTCGTGAACAGTGTGTTCGTGTTTGGCTCGATTTAAATACTCGTGTTCGTGTTCGGCTCGTGTTCGACTTGAATTGACTCATTAAAATTAAACTGAAAAAATATATGTAGAATGTTGAATTCGAACATGGACCAAATGTATGCAAAACAAAACACATAACCACATTACCACACAAGTAGTTATGATTTAAAATTAGATATAAATATATATAATATATTATTATATAAATAACATATATAATATATTTTTATAAAAATAATTATCTTTTTTTTTTTCGAGCTAAAACGAGCCGAACACGAGCGAACAAACAGCTGTTCGTGTTCAGCTCATTTTTAATTTGAGCTTAAAAAAACTTGTTCGTGTTCGACTCGCCTACTTAACGAACGAGTCGAACACGAGCTACTTAGCTAGCTGAATAACAATTGTTAGCGAACAACGAGCCGTTTTGATAGCCCTATATGTATGTAAATCTTTCCAATAAAACATTGATAATAAAAGTTTTTTTAAAAAATCAAAATATATTAAAAAAAGATTTTTATTCAAACCATAGAAAGTAAATATACTAAAATAAATATGAATTAGAATATTTAATACTATTTTCTATGAGTAAATTAGAGGAATTAATCTATGTCGCACTTTCAATATCTAGATCATATTTATCAGCCACACAAAAAAAAATTAAGGCATTTACAAACAGACCACCCGATTCATATGGTATTTATATACATCTAATACCTAAATTTCACTTTTATATTTATTGATACTGGAATTAGTTCAAAACAGTGGAAAGGAAGGTAACTTTGTTAAGCAAATGAATTTGGGTTGCAAACAGAGCTCAAACCGGGAATAAACACGACGACAATACCGTCTAGGTAGGGCTGGAAGAGAAGATTTGAGGGATGTCGTGGCGTCGGCAAAACGACAAAGGGAAGGGAAAGGGCTGGTGGTTGTATGGTATGTTGGGAAAAAATTTAGTGGGGGGTTTGAGGGCTGGAGGAGTGGGACGGCAAGATTAAGTAAGGTTGCACGGAAAGAAGGGGCGGGGTGTTGGATGGTGGTGGGATGGGCAGGACAACAAGTATAGCAGCCGGAATGGGGCAGTTGGATGCATGTTGTAGTTTGGATAGGTGGACAACCAACTAAGAAGGGTGCAACAAACTGTTAGAGTGCTCGAGGGAGCAAGGAAGGCGGCAGAGTGCTGGTTAGCGGCTGGGTGGCGATTGGTTGGGTTGGGCAGCAAGCCAAACTGTAGGAAAGAGGGCGGTGGGGATAACAGGGATGAGAAGGGATGGTCGGCGACTAAAGTGGTCAAAGAAGAAGTGATAGAAAGGAAGATATAAGATATGATAATACATCATCACATTGGAGCAAGATGCAGCAGGACCACCGGTCCTCGGATATAACCCTCACAAGGGAAACAGAGACTTCTGCAAAAGTCTGAAATAACCTGCACCAAACATAGCCCTAAATTAGCATACACACACACACATATATAATGACTAATAGATATTATAGGAAGGGGGAGGTTTCCCCTTTGGGCAACAACCAGAAAGGATGGAGAAAGAAATGACAAAACATGGGAATAGTGACGATCGGAATAGTATTTCTCGTCCCTTGGGAGTGGATGACAGGCCGGCCAGGCTTTCTGCTGGCTAGACTAGTACATGTTGAATCAAATGGCCGGTTCAGCCATTCCCTGAAGCCTCGATGGGCTTGTTCTACTTTCTCCCGAGTCTAGCAAGCCTCCCAGCCCAGCGCATTTAGGCCACCCAAATCTTTCATGTTATATTAAAAAGTCTGTCATTTTAACTTTAACAAAATGAAACACACCTTTTCATGCCCGAGTAAGGTGATATGAATGAAAAAAAATTAAAGTTTTGACGTTGGATATGTAAATACATAAGAATTATTATAATTGTAGAATTTTTCTAATCATTTTCTTAATCAAATAGAAATTGATTATATAAAGCTGTCATTTTTAATTTAACAAAAAAAAAAGAAGAAACAAAAGGTAATAGAAGGTGTAACACAAATTAGATGCAGAGACATTTGAGGCTTCTGAACTTTTTTCTTCTTTTGAAACTTTGAGACTTTTAAAGTGTTAGCTAAACTTTGTTCACTCAATTACATACTTAGATTTTGTCCCTTTATTATTATTATTATCAGAGGACATAAAAAAGATTTCATGCTCTTATTTTCTCGCAATAATTTATCTCTTTATATTTATAGTAAAACAAAAAGAATCTTCGCCGCATCTTCTGTGAATCTGACGGCTTGAAGTAAATCACGTGTTGAAAGATGAATCTCATAAAAGAAATATAGAGGTCCCAAAGGCAAGGGTGATCGTTGATCGACTATAAGTCGATCAGCTGACTGACCCGAAGACCGACCAATCCAGAGGCTGACCAACTCAAAGGCTGCCTAAATGGGAGGCTTGACAGAGAAGAGAACGACTCGTCAAGTGTCCCTCAATCGAGCATTGACCGACCTAATCCCGATTGATTACGAATCAACCGAGTAGAGAGGAACAAGATTATAATTGGTATTTCACAATAAAGAAGAGCTTTAAATGTAATCGTTGTTATGATCCCTCTATTTCTCTTTCCCTTCTTTTATCCTCTATTTCTTAGGTATGATTCACTGACAAATCTTGATTCAACACATATATACGCGCGTGCACACATACACACACACACACACACACACGCACGCACGCACGCACGCACGCACGCACGCACATGAAGCTGACCATTATTTTATAAAAAAAAATGAATGGATTTATTGATCTTCATAAAAAAAGAGAGAGCACAATGGGCTCACGGTAGTGGTGCAAGAAAAAATCCTTTTATCAATTGAGCTCTAGACTGAAACACTTTGGTATGAGGTGCAACTTTACCGAACTTCTGAAGAAAGCTTCGACTCATATAAAATTACAAAAATATGAAATCTTATGTGCTCCACAATCCACCACTTTTCAATTAATTTAACCCTAATTTTATAGATTATTATTTTTATAAAATAACTCACAAAATTAACATTATTCTTTATCTTACTTATGATTTGACCAAAACTAATTGTGATAAAAAATATTTTTTTTTAATCAGAAATATCATTCTTAAATATGTTAAAAAGAGAAAAAAAATTTAAAAATAATATAATCTTTAGTCAAACTATCTATTGCTTAGTTGATTGTCGCCTCCTCTAATTTCATTATATAGTATATTGACGCATCTTATTCATTTTAGCATAAGATAGTTTAATTGACATCATAATAACACCGTTAAATTAATATGCCTCTAAAAAAATAGCTTCAAAATAATTAAATAAATATATAAACGGTAGTGTTCTTGTGATCTTTAGGCAATGAGGGTTGGATGGGCTAATGGTTCTTCTAGCATGTCCATCACTAAATTCCATCAAGATTGGTGTGAATCTTTTTATTGGGCTTAATGTTATGCATCTTATTGTCATAAATTTAATATATGCACTCATGTCACCATCAACACTATATATATATATATATATATATATATATATATATATATATATATATATNATCATCTGCGAGACATAAACGTATGGTACCGGCCACTCGAAGTTGTAACTCTTTCCAATCTTCATCTTCCATATTATCAGGTTTCGTAACCCGTAAAGCCTTCAAAATTTCTTGTTGTACCAACAAATCTTTTACCCTTGTTTGCCACAATCTGAAGTTTCCGATTCCATCGAACTTCACTATCTCGAATTTTGCTCCAGACATTGCTATTTGAAATTTAATTCTGTACCGTATTTTCTTGTCTTACTTCAAAAAAATAAAAGAAAATACTTCGCAAATAAATTCAAAGAAACCTGAAATTTTTCCTGTCAAATGCAACAACTATCCCGCGATTCTCCTGTGATTCGTGAATCAAATTTTCCCACGAACACTTTTTCTGTTCGTACCAGTACCTTGGCCAATTGTTGTTTCTGCAATCCACGAATCTTTTCACACCTATTCGAGGAATATCTCCACGAAACTCCTGTTCACAAAATAACGTGTCTGCTCACCTCCTGCACCCTGTCAAACTCCACCTATCGCAAAATCTCCAGCGACAAATCGACGAATTTAATTGGTTGAATTCTTCATATTTTCCGCAAAATAAGGCTCCTGTTCGCGGTGGACAGCCTCTATTTTCTACGGATTGTTGAACTGTCGAACTCCTCTGATTCCTCTGCTGGCTCTGCTGGGTCGTGAATCCCTGGCGCGAAGATGCGCTTGTTCACTGTTGGCACCTATTGAAGGAAATTCTTTCGCCACTGCTAACTGATCGTGCGAAACCAATCGCCTCTGCCTGTCGCACGAACTGTTTTGCGGTATTTGCTTCGCACCCGTTCGCCAACTTCCTTTCCCCGCAAGCAAGAATTCCGAAGAACCGCGTCTGTTCGCGAATCCTTCGCGAGCACAAACTGTCATTTGCGATGCGATGTTGCGATCCTCTACGTACCGCGAATCCCTTCACCGAAACAACCTCCAAATTCTTCTTCTCCGGTTGCGGCGACTCGCCCGGCCTCGTTGCGGAACCCGCTATTCCTGAATGTCGCGATCTCTCGAACCTCGCCCTGCAAAAAGAAGCGATCCGATCGCCTATCGCGAATCTTCCGCGAACTCTTTGAAATTCTTCGGCTTCCAAAGAACTGCCACAATACCTTCCGAACTCTCTAGCCGCGGGAACTCCTTCCCGCACACGACTCGTAGATCCTGTTCGGATCCTTCTTCTTTCTTCCTGCACCGATCTCCTCCCGTTCCCTCGAAAGAGGCTCTGATACCAATTATTGTGAAATTAAAGCGGAATAAAACAAGAATCAACACAAATCAGAAGAAGAACACAAAGATTTAACGAGGTTCGGCAAGGAATTGCCTACGTCCTCAGGAGCAAGCGGCGGTTTCACTATTTAAGAGAAGTTACAATTATCATCTCATAGGGTTATATATATATATATAGACATATACAAACCCAAAGATAAAATTACAATCACGCCCTCGCTCCCCCCAACCCCATTTATTTCAAGAGACACTCATTTTCACCAGGAGACACACATCTTCACAAGAAACTCCAACTCCCTAGATATGAGTCATACCTAACAATGGGGGCACTGCAGACTCCACACTATATGTCTGCAAGCATGTGCTCGTCGTCCAGGTGCGGGTGTGCCACACTAGAAATTCCCTATTGTTTATCTGGTTTTCTTGAGACTATGGATGCTCTTCCAGCACCACACCTCAACAAAAATATAAGTAGAATTAGTTTTAATTTGGAGCCCACCTATGGCTCTATCACAGCATTTCAAATTGGACTTGATTTATGATATTGTCTGCCACTTGTGGCTCCAAAGAAAACTAGAAAAAAAAAAAGGGTAGAAGATGACTCTTCCATTGTCCATTTTCCCGTTTGGCTTGTGGTGAAAAGCCCCAAAATTGGCTGCCTCTTTCCATTTCCATGCATGTTTCTCATCCCTCATTAATTATTTGAGTTTGATATATAAGTGGTGCGTTGGATTTTCTCACAATAGCATTAAATTCATTACACCACTCTTATTTGAATTTTACTTTTATGAATACCAATAAGTTCGAAATTTTAGGAGAGAGGAGAATAATAAATCATATTCACAATGAAAGTGACTATTCCATTTTATTCTTCTATCTTGCTATTAATTAATTGATAGAATTTGTCGATGATGCATAAACACAAATACAGGACACTGACAACATACAACATAGAAAATATATAACATGCATAAACCTTTCGTCAGAATACAAATTTTTCGTGAATCACACCCAAGAAATGAAACATGAAAGTAAGGGAGAAAAGGGTGTATTTTTGTATATTGTTTCATTACAATTAATGCTCTTTTATTTATAGGGGGCTAGTATTATTGCAGAATGATAATTATAACCTTGATACCCTTTAACTCGTTCACTCCCAATCAATTGATGGATATATGGTGGGTTGTCTTCTTATCGGTCGACATCTACCAGAGCAACTTCTAGGTCGATGGGCTGCTAAATCAGTTTCTGGTTTTTTGACTATTATCGATCGGTTGTCCGGTTGGTGCCCTAATTTATTCTCATCTGGTCTATTTGGTGACGCTTATTCTACTCGCTATTAAAAAAAAAGGTTTTTCATGTTACTTTATATAGACATTCACAACGCTAAAACTCGTTGTTATTTTTGTTGCAGCGGTTTTTAAACTACTATAATTGCTAGCACTGCAAAGGCTTTTAGCTGTGGTTTTAAGACCATCTGAGAAAGGTCTTACCGGCGATGTCTTTTACAGCAGTTTTAATTCCTAGTAACATTACAACGGTTAAAACCGCTGTTAATTATTAGTGTTGCAAAAACTTATTACAACAATTCTAAAACTATTGAGAAAGACTTTCAACAACGCTACTTGTTGCAGCGGGTTCAACTGCAATTTTAATTATAGCGGTTAAAAATGTTGCTAATTATTAGGGCTGCAAAGACATTAAAACATCTAGCAATCCATGACATAAATTCTCCAAACTAATAGTAACATCCCATAAACATTAAAACATCTAGCTATCCATGATAAAAACCTCCATCAACCTTACAATAAAAGAAATCAAAATATGTTAAGCAAAAAATGCATAAAGAAAAGATGTTAATACATGAGGTTTCCCCTCAATTATTCATTCATATTAAATTTCATTGCACCCCTGCGCAGAACAAACACAATTAATTAATAATTTTAAGATGAATAAAATTAAATGAAATATTTAATTTCTTAAAAGTAACATACGGAGTTTGACCCTCTTTTTGGTTGATAATTTGGCTACATTTGTTGAATGAATTGTCTTATCTCATTCTGTAAAGAGCGCATGTCATCTCCTAATTTTTCAGCTTGAGCAAAAATAGACATACTAATAGCTTTCACATGGAGTTGTGGTACTAAATGGAAAAAACCGAGTTGGAGTGACTCCAACCCCATGTATTTGTACCCTTCCAGGATATTCAGGACCCATTACAGTCATAAAAGTCCTCTCATTTGCTTCTATATTACAATCTTATGGAGTGAATCCCTCCATCTCTATCATCATAGAAACTTGTGTCAACATTACAAAGATATCTATAGTAAAAATCAAAATGATTTATTTAATTAATCACTATAAATATAATAAGCTAATATTATTACCCATTTCTCCTTGGCATTTTCAGATGACCATGCCCCATCCTTATGTATCCTATTAAGTCTCCATAATTGCAGTTGGTATGCTTAATATTTATAATTTATTAAAAAAATAAAATCATACAGTTTCGATCCGTCTCCTGTCGAAGCAAATCTGACCTATTTTGTGAGGACATGTCTGTTTTTTTTTTGCATTCTCAGTATTTTTTGTAGCTCTCATTTGCAAGAGAAAATAATAATTATTTTGTTCAATTCAAAATTAGAACAAATATAATAAAATTCTGATCATTTGGTTCTCACCACTGCACCACAAGTTGACATCATTAAAGCGAGTCTACGCCTTCGAGAACATCCTCCATAATCATCTATATGAGACAACAATCTCAATAGTTTAACTTTAGGCTATTCTTGTATTTATCTCACTTAGTGTCAACAATTTTCAAAATCTAATGGTGTATATGGCCAAGAATTTCAAATTTAGCCCAGAATAAATCCAATGACTTATACTTGATCGCCACATATCTGTAAGCAAGGTCCCAACATAAGAGCGATGAGACTGTTGTCCTGAACTGTAATATGATGGTCAAGATTGTTCCAAAGTATCACTGCAATCTTCATCAAGTGATCCACAACTTGTCATTTCGTTAAAAAAAATATCACATAATTTTCATGAATCTATAAGACATAAAATACACAGAAAAAAGAAAATGGGCATTTACATACATACCACCCAATTCCTATGTATTTACATTCATATGGCATGATGGCAAATTCTCGAAGTTCTATTAGCTTGAAACTAAGATTACATAAGCAAATTCTCAATGGAGGTAGATATGCAAATATATAAGTATTAGGTGGTATGTATGTAAATGCTCCTTGAACAAATTACCGTCAAAATCTTAGTCAAATGAGAGAAAATAATGTTAATCTTTAATGGTAAAATGTCAAAGAAACCTTTTTTCATAAATAGAAAAGGTGGAATGTATGTAAAGTTTGGGTGATAGGTAGATACATAAAAATTGTGTGGGATGTATGTAAATCTTCCAAGGAAAAGGGTTATTTACATATATACCACCCAATCCTTGTGTATTTCATAATTATAATGAAACAGAAAACAAAGGGGAGTCATAGTCTACATCCACATTAGTTGCATCCAAAAACTGACATATCCGCACGTTATCTACCAATGACAAAAAGACTCAATAGTTACCTGATGAATCATAGACCATCCAAACTACTAAAATTCATTCAAACCCGAGTTTGAACTTGATTCAAACCCATATAACTAGCATATTGAGCAATTTCTACGTATATCAAATATTGTATAAAATATAAACAAATCCAAATAATGCATAGATTGTGATTGTGAAATTACTTTTAGCACACAAAGTTTATTTCTATATGTTAATATTATGCATCATATGTATGTTAATATACTTTTTGCAAACATCAAGCTAATATTGCATCAAGCTAGAACAATATCATGCTTAGTTCACAAAAATGTAGGCAAGTTCCCAGTATCATAGCGATGAGGCAGCTGGCAAATACATAACTGTACATAAAAAGATTTGAGCGTGTTGAATAAAAAATAATATTAAGCGATTTCTCATGTGCGAGGCCCAAATACCGATTTCTCATGTGCGAGGCCCCATGAAGAGAGCACGCACCATGTTCCTAAATATTGGAGAACCCAACACCATTGGAGATCGAACTCGTGACCTGAGAATACTTACAGTGAACCCTGTCAACCAACAGGTCACTGTTTGCAGCGCGTGCGCACGCGCGCACACACAGTGTGTGTTTGTATATATGGTATAAATGTAAAAAAATTAAGTTTAGATGTTATATGTAAATACAATGGAAATGTTTGGTATGTGTGCAAATGCCCCAAAAATTTTTTGGTTATTTTCTACATTCCCGTGGAGTAATCTTGTTGCATAATCTATCTACATTTCGTATTTTATAAGGTTTCAGTGCAATTTAATATTTCTCTCATAGATATAAATATGTCTATATTAATGGTGGGGTAAACTTAGGAGATGCATTAAAAATGAAGATGCATGTCAGCATGCTGAGCTTGCTTCCACAAGTTTCGGATTTATCAATTTCTACAGCGTACGATTGAATAAAATTTTCGATATAATATTTCTCTTTTTTGATAGCCTATGAAATGATTCTTTCACTTTATCAAGTCTTACATCAACAACTTCTTTTTTTCCTTTTTTTTTTTTTTTGGGTAAATTATACTTTATGAGGGCTAATAATTTTAAAATATTGTGAAATTATAAGATTATATATATATATTCATTGATTAGTGATAAATTATTTCATTTAAAGAAAAACTCAAAAGCCTCGGGATATGGTAGAAGTTGTTCCAAACCCTTCATCATTCTAACTTGAAAGAAAAATACAATACTTAAATTTACCTCATTATCTAACAATTTGTATATAAATATGAGACTAAGGAAAATAATTGTTCTTGTTACACCTAACAAGAAATGTGATTGAGAAGTTAGCCAATTTTTACTGATTTGTTAGCTTTTCTTATACAATAAAATTCACTTTGATTTTACTTGCTCTTTTGAGTGATTGAGTTGAATTTAAATAAGATTTATTGGACTATTCATTAAATGAAATTATATGAGAAAACTCACTTATGTTTGACATTATTAACAAAGAAAAATGTATGTATGCCCAAATATCATGAAGCGGTACTATAGAGAGCTTACTTGAGGTAGCAATTACACAGCAGAACTTCATGTCATGATATTCCATCATCAAATTTAGAGAGTTCGAAAATATATAAAGAAACAAATGAAGTTTTTATAGAGAATCTTGTGGTCTAAGAAATCTGAGTTAATTATGGATTGTAAGTGGAAAGTGGATGGAGTGTAGTGTAGGACCATATGGTTGTTTCCCACCCCTTCACCCCCACTCCTTCAAAGTTGCATTCAGATGAAGTGATTGTAAGTTTGTCCCTGAGAGTTGTGAATTGAGATAAAGTGTGTCTTTAGTAAAGATATCTATCACTTGATTGTGAAGTTGATATTGACAATGAGGATGTCACCTGAACGAATGTGATCACAAATAGAATGATGGTTTATTTCAACAAGTTTTATGCAGGAGTGAAAGATGAGAGTGATGACAATTATGAAGGTATTGTCAGAATGTAATTGGGTTGTAGCAGTGATTGGGTTGTTGAATTCTTGTAATAGTCTGCGAGTTCAAAACATATATGTGGTGGCTACTGCCAAGGCTTGATATTCAACTTTGGTGGATGATCTAGTAGTTGTCTAATTTTTTTGAACTATCCAAAAGATTAGATTATTGTCTAGGAATGTATAAAATCTAGTTGTTGAGAGCCTGCCTTAAGAGCATCTGGTATGGTCTGAATTAGAGTAGTTTCAAAGTTGATGCATGAAGGAATATATTATAACCTGGTTTTGTTGCGATATGACGAATGAGGTTCTACAAAGCTACTTCTAAAGCCATTAATTATAAGGTGATTAATGAGTGCGTGATAATTATGTGTCAGTACCTAGTTAGATAAAGTCATCTTGATAACCCACACTTGTGTAATATTTTTTCTTGTTATTAAAAGGTTAGTAAAGTCTTATAACCAATATTAGCAAAGTGGAACATTTCAACTAGGCTATGTTTCATTGTTTTTTGTTTTTCCCTATTGAGTTTTCCACATAGCTTATGTTCTTCTCTCTGTTAGCTTTTCCTTTTTATCTGTGTGTTTTAGAACTTCATATAATACCAGGATGATAGTATATCACTTTATCATCGCAAAATTATCAGACATTTATAATAGTTTAACATCGTCTACGGAAAGCCATCGAAGAACTTATAAGAGTCATTAAATGGCCAACGAATGTAGTACTCATAATAATGAAGCATCTTGTTCTAACTCTCACAATTTCCAAGGGAAAATAATGGAGCCAGAGACACTAAGTATCCACTTATTCCCTCCCAGAAAGACATTATCCTTCTGATAAAGATGGCTTTGAAAGATTGAGTGTGCAGAATGGATGAGTATCATAACAAGATTCTTCATCTTCTACGTGATGTTTGGTAATGGATGCCTACATAGCCCCCTTCTCATTATGATGGGATTTTTCTCTGTCAGGCCATGAAGTTGACCTTCTCAATTCTATGAGGTCCACTCAGCCATCTCATGTGGGTAGGCTAACGTACAACCCTCTGACTCTCACAAAAGGCTTAGCCCAACCTTAACTTACTAACTTTTTTAATAATTTAATTTGTGATGAGCTACTACGCATGGTTCGAGAAGAGTTCCCCCTAAGTGATTTGAATTATTTATTGTCTCACTACAATCTTTAAGAGTGTTCACCCTTAGCCGACATAGTCCTCCATCCCCACTTCCCAACATGCTTCATGCTCCCAAACATTGACTCTCATGAGGGGGTGAACCTTCAGTATAGGCTCAAAAAGTAATTCATGTCAATGTCCTAGACACAATTGTGGTCAGGTAGTCCCTTCGTCTTCCACTTGAATATCAAGACCATAAGAACTAATTCTAAGATGGGGGGACAACTTTCGTTGCATCTAAAAAAGATTGTAAGTTAAAGTACTAAGCTCAATTGTAGTTAGCTTGTATTGCCACCATTTAGGCATCGTGTCTATGGGCTCAAGTCTAGATATAAATTTTTAGCAAGATGCATAACTAACTCTTAAATTTTAATTTATTTGGAGTAAATTACATTAATATTTTTAAATGAATGAGCCATGTTGAATCCAAAATTGTTTGAGAGACACACCCAAGCAATAGAGCTCGAAAAGGAAAGAGACTGGAATAGAGAGAGAGCAAAAACACAGTATAGAATAGTAAAATCACATAACCTTTAATCAAAAAATGAAATCCCTATTTACTGAAATTAGGGGTGTACAACTAAATTTTGTACCCTGGAAGTGATGGCTACGGTGGGGCCATTTTGGTCATTATATAAATATAAGGGCAGGAGTCTGGGAAGACACCCAGCCGGACCTAGTACCCACTCAGGCATCCGACCGGTTAGGACTGGTAGCCTATGATGTCTCCTGCTTAGTGTGGGCATGGAGGTTCTATTAAGTAGGCTATCTCTTGAGGGCTTATGCTTGAGTGGACACAACTCAAGACGACTGCTTCGAATCCTAATGGTCCGGCTTGGTCATCCGGTCTAGTCAGAGTAAAAGTTACCAGACTTGTCTGCATGTGTCATGTGTTGGTGAACTTTTAAAAGAATGATTGAACTCTGTTTGTCTCAAGATTGCCTAAGTTTTCAGATCTTCTATTGCGGGTCCCAGCATGCCACATCACCCCTTCTGTAGGCCCTCAGATCTCTTTAAGGTTCGTGCTAACATATTTTTTATGTACATATTTAAGTTCCTCGATTCTCTTACTTCTCGAGTTAAGGAGAGTGATTTTAACTCATTAGTTTATTAAATTAGGCTGATGAGTCATCCATCCAGCTGAGGTCTGGAATTAAAATGTCGTTAGTTTTATTAAAACTATCCTAAAAACATGTTGGATCCCAACTGGAGAGGTGATAGCCAGTCGCCGTCGGTGGGGTCCCGACGTTCCTTTCTTTGTGGACTGTTAAGCACCGGCGATCCGCTGACACCGCCCGGATCTCGTCTCCCATTAAAAAATTAAAAAACCCTAAGTCTCCATTCTTATGCACCTCAAACCCGCAACTTCCCTCTTATTACATTTCCATGCCCCACAATTGCAAACTCGCCCTTTTCCTTAAGCCAACATTTTTTTCCAGTTTTGTCATATCCACGTCTTTTTCTGAGCTTTCTTTTTCGCAAGACTTTTATGGGCGACGTGTATAAAGCAAGTTCTCAGAGAGTACGGTCACCTGCTAGTGAGCATAAGCAATTTATCTAAATAAACTGTGCT
>JXCR01147954.1:74177-90205 GCA_002079205.1 Phalaenopsis hybrid cultivar
TGTTAGATATGGCTCATATCTAGGGAGTTGGAGTTTCTTTTGAAGAGGCGTGTCTCCTGGTGAAAAGGAGTGTCTCTTGGAATAAAGGGGGTTGGGAGGAGCGAGGGCGTGATTGTAATTTTATTAAGAGGGTTTGTATATGTCTATTTATATGTGTAACCCTATGGGATGTATCTTGAACTTCTCTGAAATAGTGAAACCGCCGCTCGCTCCCGAGGACGTAGGCAATTCTTTGCCGAACCTCGTTAAATCTCCGTGTTCTTCTAGTTTGCGTTGATTCCTGTTTTATTCCGCATTAAATTTTACTAACAAATTTCAGTGTCATTAATGCACTCAAATGTTCATCAAATGTCACCGATTAAAGGGATTTATGCGGATCGTCTGATCAAGCGCGGTATGGATTATTTCTTTATTTGCAACTTGGACTCTATATATAAAACTCTATCCCTCTCATGTGAGGGGACATAGAGCATTGGCTTGCGGAGGATCAGAGCTTACAAAATAGGGAGCTGCAACACAACATCCTGCACAATAGTTTTAATGCTTACTAGCTGTCGTTGCCATTTCTAATTGCCGCCACCTAAGGTCGCTGCCTTTGGCCAACTCAGGTCGCCACCAAAGGCAAACGTTAGTTGTCGCCGTCGTTTCTAGTCGCCACCACCTTCAACCAATTCATGTCATCGCCGCCACCTACGGCTACCACAACCTTAGGCCACCCTCATTGCTTCCAGGAGCCGCCCATGTTGCCTCAACTACTTCTGGTCGCCACCGTTGTCGTCTTTGCTTCTTGTCGCCGCCGCCGTTGCCGCCACTTCCGCTTCCAGTTGTAGCCGCTTCCGCTTCCAGCTGTAGCCGCTTTCACTTCAGGTCGCCGTCGCTGCTTCCGCTTCCAGTTATACCGATGCCTCCAACACCCTATCATATGCCAACAATTTTTTTTTATGTACATGCGTTGTAATCAGAAACACTGTGTAATCTGTTTCTGTTTGTGAGACAAAGGGTTGTACTTTTTAGTGAAATATTTCAACTAGGCAAAGCTCCTGAATTTTTTTTATTTTTGAGTTTTTCACGTAAAAAACTTTTGATATCCCTATTAATTATCTTCTTTCCTCTGAGTGTGTGTTGGATTATCGTATGGCATTAAGATAATAATTCACTACTATACAACCACGAGTTTACTAGCGCACATCAAAGTAAAAAAAGAATGCATTATAATTTAAATATAATGTATTTGAAATGCTTTAGAACCTTTTAATGTCTAAATTAAACACAAAAGTTCATTTTTGTATGTTTATTTTAAAATGAAATGAAATCAATGTAAACCCATATGCGACGATGGCGTTTGTGGTGTGCGGCCTTTGACGATAACGACAATGACGATGATCAATGAGCAGTGGTTGACACTCATCAGTCAATGGTGCCAGCCAGATGAAGACGAGTGGCAACCGACCTCAACAATAGATGATGACAAGTGGCCAACAGTTGACAGGCGACAACAAACTTTGATGATCGTGGTCGATTGCACCTCATAATGAATGCGAAGATAACTTTTGTGAAATACACGGAGATCCATAAAAATATGACAAATTTCAAATATGCCGAATCTTTAACTAACAAATAAATTATAGATTTACAAAAATCTTACATGCATTTCATTTTTATCCTATGGAACACCTATATTTGAAAATGTAATACATTTGATTCGAATTACACCTATTAATGCAAGCAACTAAACAACCCATAACCATTTTCCAAACAAGCCCACAACCATCTTCCAAATTCCCACTTCACTTTGCATAAAGCCTTAAAATCAAAATTTGAAAATTAATATATAAATATTGATACATTGATGTTGTTATATACAAGTGCACATATATGATTAACCAGTTCTATTTGGTTTTCGAGCCAAATTTCAATCCAACGGTAGAGAGTAACTCGGTGCCCTAAAATCCACGGCTAAGATTAACTCAAATAGATCAAACGGTTTCTCTTTCTCCGACCGAGGGTTTATCCATCTCGTATCTTCATCCTCTCCGAAAGCCGCAGATTCAATCGAGCGGGCGGCGGTTTGAGTAGCTGTAGCTCCGGCGATCTCCTTAGAGACCATTCAATTACCACGTTTTCAAGATGCCTAAGTCAAAGCGCAACCGTCCCGGTGAGTTTTCATAGAAATCGCCCTTTTTTCCCCGATCAATCGCTACTTAAACCCCAGAAACCCCGAAACAATTCACCACTGTTTCAAACGCATGCAGTGACTCTTTCTAAGACCAAGAAGAAGGGAAGAGAACACAAGGAAGTCATCGTGAATTCTATAAGACAAGCTCTGGAGGATTATAGCTCCGCTTATGTGTTTACTTTTGAGAATATGAGGAATCAGAAGTTGAAGGAGCTCAGGGAGCAGCTCAAGCCTAGCAGCAGGTTCAAACTTCACATATCTATATGTTAATCGTTCTGGAACGGATTGCATACTTGCAGGCTGATGTGGTATTTTGGCAGATTTTTTCTTGGATCCAACAAAGTCATGCAGGTTTCTTTGGGCCGATCAGCAGCTGATGAGGTTAAGCCTGGCGTTCACAAGCTTGCAAAGGTGTGGCAAAATCCTGTTCTCGAGCCTAAAGATTTTTAGTATTTGTTCTGGACTTATATTCTATTTTATTCTTAACAGTTTCTTCGAGGTGATTCTGGACTTTTTTGTACTAAGCTTTCAAAGGAGGAGGTTGAGAGGTATTTGTTCGGTGCTTGATAATCTCTGGATGTTTGTGCTTGCGTTTTGAACTTATTGCTGTAAAACTTGCTCATTTTTTTGCTCTACACCCTTCTCAGGAAATTTACCTTTCTGTAATTTGCTACCAGTTCTTACATATTGAATGGTAATTTAAATACTGTCTCTAGCTATGCAAGTTATTTGTTCTTTGATCTTTAGTAATAAATGAATTATTCAGTAGAGATATTGCTATTTCTAGTTCTACAGCATCTAAAGCCTAAACACATAAACTTGATGGTGTAAGTAACCCAAAGACTAATGAAATGTAAAATATCAAACCAAAGACTCCGGCACTTTGGAGTGAATTGAATGACTATGATTATAATAAATTTTACAATCAATCTCTAATATACTAAATTGAAGATAAAAAAAATGGAAAAACTTTACAATAATCATCAAGATTGAATGAGGAAGGATATCAGCACGATCAAATTCCTTAAGGATGGATTGGCTATATGAACAGTACTCTTCTCCAATAATGAAAGCTCTCCAATTCTTAGATCCACCAAATTCTCTATCAAAATTTGTGTAATATTTATATACTCAATTAACTAAAATAAAATTTAAAATATCCAAATTTTTTTTCCAAATGTTAACCCAAGTTAACCAAATAGATTTCCAACTATCAGTTAAAGTAACTATTAATTGCTAAATTATGTTCAACCCACAAAATGATTATCATTGATCCAATAATTAGTGACAACTCGTGAAACAATGAAACTTAATCCCTACCACTTAGCGGTGGCATGCTAACCGAATGACACGTCCAATAATACTAGGAAGCTAAATTTCAAATTAATTTATAATTTATCTATATAATAGAGTTCTAACTAAGTCCAAATACTTAAAAAAAATACTTGCAAGTAAGTTCCTTAAAATAGTTTTATAATTATAAGTAATATTTGCAATAATAAGGGAATTAATCACATAAATTAAAAATTAACTCAATCGATTTCCAAAAAAATTATGGGGTTTTTATATACGTAGCACCTAAAACACATCAATTTACATCCTTAACACCTAAACTATGCATATGAACCACCCCACCCCACCCCAAACTTCCCTGTACACACCTTATGCTCGCCATCTACAGGTTGTCTTTGGCTTGAATTTATTATGTGTTGCCTTTGATTCGATTTTAAATGGTACGATTTTTTTTTTCCGTTGCTGGATTTGATGAAACTCTATATGGATGCACTATGTAAGTGCTTGCGGGTGAAACTTAATGTGAATGTTATGCCTCCTGTAGCTGAGAAGATCTGCATATTTTTCTTTTGTTTTGGAGCATTAGCAGTTTTGGTGTGTCTGGAATTGGCAGTGGAAAATTTTTTTCGAGTCTTGTAAAATTTTATATGCAGAGGATGAGAAGAAAGAAAAGTAGGAAATATCACTAGTTGTGCAGCTTGCTGGCGTATCTATTGTTGTGCTTGGGGTGGTTACTTGAGACGGCTCCGCTTCTGTAGCAGACTTCAAGAATTGATCTCAAAGAAAACCTCATGATACATCTCTCTGCTGAGTAAACGAACAAAAAGCCAAGATTTTGATAACCAAAGAAGACGACGTTAAGGGCAAACGGGTTGGAGACAGAGTCGAGGGTAAGGTGTAACGGAGAGTGTTTGTTTTGGGATAAGGGGATGTTTGGGGTGGTTAATTTGTAAATATTTAAGTTTGGGTGTTGAGAATGTAAATTGATATGTTTTAGGTGGTAGGTATGTAAAAACTCCAAGAATTATTAATTAAACATTAAACTCAAATCTATATTTTGAATAAATATAATCAATTTTACTTGTGCTATTATCTCTAAGAGCTTTGATAATGCACGCTCAATTGATTTATAATGACAATCAAAGATACATACACTAATAAACATAAGCTTTGGATTTGTAAATCTTTACTTGGGTATTCACAATTCTCTTCTTGGCTCTTCCTATAAGCGATTAACTTCCAAGTAAGCCTCGTGAAACCAATTTTCATCTTGATGATCACTAGAAAATAAATTACTTGAAGTAGAAGATTTTGCAAAACATTACATGACACTATACAAAATTTTTCTTTTCATTCAATTATTTTTAACTTGCATATGAGTCAAATGGGTTTATGAATCAATAATTCCTCCTATTCTTTTATACAAATTAATTTTGGAATTCAAGGATAAAATATAATCGTGTATTCAAAAATTGATACCAGTTAAAAATGATTTAGAAATAAAACATGAATTGAAANCATGAATATAAAGTATGCTGAATTTAATTTGCATGCCACGATAAGTCAAACTTTTTTCAAGCAATATAATTAAGCATCTTTAAATAAGCGAGAACAAAGCAAGAACAAAACTAATAGGCATTTATGAATATTAGATCATGTGAGGAGCTAAAAATCTTTGTAAGACTAAGAGCTTACTATGCATCATTAAATCATGCGAGGAGCTAGAAGTTCTAGTAAGACTATGAGCTTACTTTGCATCATTAAGTCATGATAAAATATAATCGTGTATTCAAAAATTGATACCAGTTAAAAATGATTTAGAAATAAAACATGAATTGAAATTCTATATTTGAGCTTTAAGATTAAAAGCTATATATAAATATAGAATTGGACTACAAGGACTGGTTATTTCCAACCACATCTCTAATTACCCTGAAGAAGTTCTTATATCAATCATAATCATAGGCCATTGGAAAGGGTTTCTGTGGTCAAACCAAGTTGCATNTAAGTGAAATTTTTCAAATTTAAAGTCTGATTGTTTTAATCTGGAGACCACAAGAATCTTAGAAGTAACACCTTTGGTGCCCATGCTGTTTTAGATTCTCAATCATAAGGTACATTTTCTTTTTTCGCAATAAACATTGAAGAATTAGTTTCTAAGACTGGATTAAATCAATAGGGTTGATGAAGGAGCACCTGTTATAACAACTGTAGAGATTTTGTAGATCACCTAATTGATTTGATTATATTCTCTTGGAAGTGTTATTGGAGATGGTTGTGAGGACTATTTCATTATCTTTTTCCTAGAAGGAAAAGTAGGCTAATGACATATTATACCCCATTTTTTGGAATATTTCACGTTCTATGGTTGCCCTGAGTGGTACCAAACCTTGCCTTTTCTGCTGCCTACTGTTTGTTAGTGTTCCATTGTTTCTTACCTATAATTTTATTGATCCATATTTGCTCTGCGCCTAGTCCTACTTTAGGTGTGTAGTTGGACTAAGTGATGTACATCTTAATTTTATTAAACATGTGGATTAGATAGGAATAGAATGAAATGGATAAGCAAATATTAAAATGAATATACCATTTTTAAATATCAAACAACTTTCTTTTTAATATTAATATGATTTAGATAGAAAATTTTTCTTGCAAGGAAGTTGATAAGGATTTCTAGACCAATTTTTAGGACATTTTAGGCTTATTTCGTATTTTGTTTTATACCTTACTTTTGAACTGAAATAGAATTTGAATTGGCTTCGAATTTATTTTATCTTATTTGCTGCACTTGTCTTCAATTCTTGCTAGTTATTCCTTTTTTGAATTTCATATGCAATTTTTGAAGTTAGCTTTTTTTTTTTTTTTGATGTTTCACTGGAGCGAGGCTTTTTATAAAGAGGCCTAAATGTTTCTCTTAGATGTTTGTTTAACCTTTAAAAGAAAATTGTTAATTAATCTGTAAATTCCATGGTCTGGATATTGTAATTAATAATAGTTTGGAAAGGTTGTAGAATATTGGATAAATAATTCATAGGGTGTACTATGACAAATTATTATACTTTTTTAAGGGTCTATGGTGTTGTAATTTCCAATTTAGAAACCCTAAGAAGTTATTTTATATGGTTTTCTTTTGTTCTCATTGAGGTTATTTGCTATGATTGAATTTTTTGAGATAGTGTATGTTTTTGTTAAAATGTGCTGGTAAGCTGTTTTGTAAATGTTTCATATAGGTTGCGCTGAAATTCCGCCATAAATATATCCTTGAATTGGGGCATTTACATACGCAGCACATAATTCTTATCTAATTACATAGCCCACACGTAAACTTTCATATTTACACAGCACTCATCATTGCCACTTTTTAAAAGCCAAATACACCTTTTCATGAATAGGTTTAAAGTACCAAAGTGCTATGTGTGTAAATATGTAAATATCAGTATGAGATATGTAAATCCATAAATTGTGTGCTACGTAAATTTCCCTTTCGAATTTCACATTTGCTACAATTTATGTTTCTTGTTGATTATTGCTTTTTGTTGTCCTTTGCAGGTTGTTTAAACAATTTGAAGAGCATGACTTTGCTAGGGCAGGAAGCATTGCTACTGAAAAGGTTTTATTCTATTATTACTTTAGTTTCAAATGGCTCTTATTTATAGTCGAGATTTGATTGTTTCTGTAAGTCATGATGGCTACTTAGCCATTCCTCTTCATACTCATCCCTAGAAGATGACACCAAGAGACATTTGTTTATAATCTTAAGAAACTAATTGACTCCGATCAAATAATGAGATTAAGATTACAAGATATTTTGATAAAAAATAGCTACTTCAAGAAGCAGCCTTTCAGAAGAATTCTTGCTGCACCTCGAATTTGGTTTGTTGATTCTGCGCTAAATCATTTTCTTGTGATTCGGCGTTTTGGATTTCTTGCTGTTAGACTGCTTCAACCACTGCGGTAGATCAAATATATTGTTATTGGATATTTGGCAATCAATGCTGGCTTAGTTTGATATTACACTACCATCTCCTTTGCTCGCTCTTCAATGTCTGGAAATTCTTCTCAAAATCAGGATAAATTTTGAAATCTATTTCCAAAAACTTATGGGCAAATTTAAGAGGCTGTGGCTTTAAATGGACATACGCACCCCAAAACAACAACACAACATAGCAAAAATATCCCATGGGAAAAAAAGGTTATAAAAGCATATCTTAACGAAAATTAGAATTAAACATGTAACCTTCTAAACTATATCATTCTTCCCATGTTGAAGATGGCTCATATTTGAAGTCTTGAATATTTCTTGCTCTTAGTAGGTTGAAATTCTTGTGTTGTTGAAAGTTGTTGTAGATATCTTGGTATTATCCTCCGGGAAGCAATTTTACAGACTTTCTCCAATGTTGCTTGCCTATCAAGTGAAATCGACCTTTCGGGATTGTGGTAAATTTCTATGTTGGGAAATTTGCATAAATACCACACAATTGTTTTGCATTTACATATCTAATACTTAAACTTTCATATCTACATTTATAACTTTTTGGTCTCATGAACCTATGCACAAAAGATGTACTTCACTTTTAAAAAGTAAAGTTAATAAGTGGTGTTTTTGACATGATATTAAAGATTAGTGTTTTATGTATGTAAATATTGAAGTTTTCGTGTTAGATATGTAAATACATAAGAATTGTGTGGTGTATAGGTAAATGCCCCTTTTATTTTTTTCAGCTACTTGGCGCGGTAAATATCCAACTATCAACACTTTTTTTCTCTTGCTGATTCCATGAATATTATATTTTCAGATTTTTTTTCCCTTGAAGTTCCTTATTCGGATGGGGATGTTTTTAGTGGAATTCATGTTGGATGGTTGAAGTAGAGGAATGCATCGGGCTTATTATGTGATAGAAAAGTACCCCTTAGACTTAAAAATTATATTTATAAGATGGTGGTGAGACATGCAATGCTTTATGGTGCAAAATGTTGGCTTATAAAAGAAAAGCTTAAAACTAAGTTACATGTCGTTGAGATGAGAACACTTAGGTGGATGAGCGGCTTTACACTTAGAGACAAAATGTGAAACAATTATATTCGTGAAAGGGTTGGTATAGCTCCAATGACAAGTAAAATTAGAGAGTCGTCTTAGATGGTGTGGTCACATTAAACCTCGACTATCTGATGATTTGGTTAGGAGAGTGGATGTTTTATATTCGACTTCTTAGTAAGAAAGGCAGAGGTAGATCTAAAAAACCGGGCATGTTGTATAAAATATGATCTTAATTTATTAGAATTAAATGAAAATATGACACTCAATAGGACACAATGGAGAAAAGGATTCCTGTCGCCAACCCACTTAGTGGGATATATGCTTGTTGTTGCTGCTGCTGTTGTGATGTTTCTGGTTCAATTCAATGATCCTCCTTTTCTATCTTTGGACATTCGATATGCAAATGAATGCCTGATTGAATTGTTGTGGAAGCAATATTGTTACAAATGTTTTAATATTTTGTTTGTTTCCATAGAAAAGTGGTGTGTAAGGTCTCTTTTCCTTTCTATTTCCTTTCAGATTTTTTTTTTTAAAATTCACTTGAAATTAGAGTGAATCGAATCTCCTTATCAAGCCCTTTTTTTAGTGCAAATTGCATTACTAACAAAAAAGATTACAAAAAACAAAATAAAGAAACATAGGCGGACAAAATATGGGCCTGGTCAAAATCAACAAAAGGAAAAAGAAAATGTGAACTATCAACATTACCATCACAAAAAGAAACATGTATGGCCTTTTTCGCACAAGCAGCTAAATTCTTTTTTCTATCAAAATGTTTGAAGAGGACTTGCTTAAAAGAAGCCAAAAAAGAGAACTCTTAATGTTGACACACATCATTTGTTGCAAAGAAGCAATAATATTATGATTGTCAATTTCAATGATAACACCCTTGACTTCAAACATCCAAGGGTCCACATAATTCTTGTTTGATCGGATCGTCTGAAGTTCCACAAAGGTGCTATCCCCATGATCAATAGGATGGCCTGCCACCAAAATAATGTCACCTTGCTGATTCTTAACTATCACACCGATTCCGCCCATGTAGGAGTGAAGAAGAGCACTATCAGCATCAAAGTTGAGCCGACCAGGAAAGGGATGTATTGGAAGCGCCTATTTTGGGATGTATTGGAAGCGCATTCCATGTTCTCAGAGTGAATCCTGACATTTAAGTTTGCATGCAATGAAACAAAATGTGATAATTATGGGCATCACCAATATATCATATTTTGAATTTTTTTATTTTTTATATATTCTTTTTATGGGTTTGTAATGGTTGGCGAAGATTAAATTTTGAACCTTCCATGGGATATTTTATTGCTAGTATTTTCCAATCTCTTTCCCTCATTTCCTCATGCCTTCACTGATAAGATGATTTTGGTAAAAAAATTTCTTTGTTTCCCACTCATGATTATTGCAGAAGATAATTTACGGAGCATTACCATGAAGGGTTTTCTCGTTCATTTAGCTTTTTCATCTTTTTAAATTTTCACCAATCTTTAAGAAATGATGCCTAATTTACTCTATTATGACAAGTGAATATTTCTAAAGAGTGATAATGTGAGAAAGGTTGTTTTGACTGGTAAACTTTTTAATTTATCAATTTACACCAACATTTACACATTTATCAAAAAATAGAGTTCCTAATTGATTAATCTCATGAATTTTAAAATAAGCATTACATCCTGTGCTTGCTTTATTGTGTCAAGCCAAAGGAGTTTGTGTTAAATCGGATTATTGTATGTAAAAAAGATGATTTTTGACAAGTTAAAGGTTTAGTCATGTAGTTTATATAATCAACAAGATAACTACAACAGTGATTATGTAAGCATGAAGAAGAATTATTCTGAGATATTTAAACTAGGATTCCAAACCCACAATTAAATGCAATAAACATGGGATTTTTTTTTATTCCGGGTGTTGGTGGATGGGTAATGTTATATCCCCTCGCCTCTAGTAGTTCTAGTGGTAATTCTAACCTTCCTTGAGCTTTTGCAGTTAATGAAAATTATGCAATTAAATGAGAAAAGATCAGTGAACCGAGACAACTAAGGTGAAGTTGTAGATTTTGTAAACAGTTTCTATTGGAGTAAAGTGCCAAAAAAGTCCCCGGATGGTCATTTTAATCCTAGAGTTTATAGAGGTGTCAAATACAGATTAGTCCACTCTTATAGTTTGGGCTAAAATAGTCTCCGTTGCGGCGTTCAACCTATATGTATTGAATTTGGGGATTAAATTGACACTTTTATAAACTCTGCCCTCCAAAAAAAATTCCGGGGATAATTTTAACACTCTTCTTGTTTCCATTGTATGCAAATTTAAAGGATTTTATACACTCAGATCGAACTCGATATATCTCTACTCTTGTGTTTATCATAATGTTGAGCATAATATTTATATACTTTAAAGATTTGTTTTTGTCAAACACTTATTCACTCAGTGAGCAGCTCTGGTAAAAATTCTAGTATTTCATCATGGACCTCTTTTAGCTTTTTCTCTATTTTTTACTTTTGCTCTCTAAATTAGTTTTTTTTTTTTTTTTTTGACATCTTCTATCAGTTTCAATGGTTGAGATTTTTGCGCTGTATTTGGGCCCTCGTACGTGCTTGCGTACCACAATGGCACGTGCTCATTGTTTTGCCTTTTTTCTATCGTCGTTCGGACTGAGACACTTTTATACTGTACTTCATGTTTAATAAAAGTGGAGAGATATATTATGGTTTTCAACTTGAGCTTCTTCATCAAAGATCTAAAATTGTTAGTATTCATTTGTGGTTACTGCTATTATTAATTTTGGAAGATTTACATACATACATACCACTTAATCCCTATCTATTTACATAGCTAGCAACTCTACTTCAATTTTTACGTATATACCACATATTCTATGCATGAAAGGGTGTAATTCCTTTTTTTTAATTTAGAAAAAGTGATATTTTTTATGTGATATGAAAGATTTGGGCAGCATAAATGTAAAAAAAAAAAAAATTTAGGTGTTAGATTTTTAAGTACATAAGAATTGAGTATGTGTAAATGCCCCATTAACTTAGTGTTCATCGCCATGACTATGTGAAGAAAAAGGTTGTTTATTGCAAGTAATGTTTTTAAAACATCTGTGTTCTACATGTAATTTTTCATCTTTTTGTTAATTTCTGCGGTGCTGTATATTGATTTATTGATTTATTTCTTTGTTCCTTTCAGGTTGAGCTGAAAGAGGGTCCTTTGGAAGAGTTCACCCATGAAATGGAACCATTTCTCAGAAAATTAGGCTTGCCAGTTCGCTTGAACAAAGGTCCTGCTTTATTATTATTATTATTTGAGGCATTTACATACCACACAATTCTTATGCATTTACATATATAACACCTAAAATTTTCATATTTACGTACATAAATCTAATCTTTATTATTACATAAAAAATACCGCTACTAATAACTTTTTAAAAGTGAAGTGTACCTTTTTATGCATAGGTTCATGACACCGGAGTGTTATGAATGTAAATATCAAACTTTAGGTGTTAAATATGTAAATACAAAGGAATTACTTTATGTATATAATTTTTCATAGTTTTTTACAAGAACTTTCTTTTGACTGTATAAGTTTTTCATTTCGTAAAGCTGAAGTGCTGATAATTAATCATTTTGCAGGAGTTCTTGAATTGGTTTCTGACTACGTTGTGTGTGAAGGAGGGCAGCATCTGTCCCCTGAATCAGCTCGTATACTGGTATGTCAATGGCCTACATATCAATAGCTCTATATTCATAGTTGGGGAATTTTCATGCATACCACACCATCATTATGCATTTACATATCTCATGTCTAAACTTCCATATTTACATGTGTATTACTCGAATTTTCAGATTAAAAATACTACTATTATTAACTTTTAAAAGTGAAGTACACCTTTCATGTTTTGATTTATGACACCAATAGTTATAAGTGTAAATATTAAAGTTTGGGTGCTAGATATGTAAAAACAGAAGAAGTTTGTGACATGCATGTAAAATTCCCTTAGATTTTTGTTATCTTATGTTTGTCTTGCTTGGGGGTGGGGGTGATAGAGTTAGGATTCAAAGTGAGATGGGGATAATAAAAGATTTTTCTTAAATTGAGAATGAGTGAAGGTTTCATACCAACGACGACATAAAATGTTTTATGGGCATAGATTCTATCAAAGTTGTGAAAACCAGATCGAACATCAAACTGGAAGAAGGAAATGTTCAAGGTTCACTGGTTTGATCGGGATTGAACCAGAGGTTGAACCGGACAACGTAATGAATTATAAATTTATTTAAATATGAGATAAGTGATATATTTTTTTAAAAAATGATTATTAAAATATTAAATAAATACATCAATATTTAAATAATAAACATCATAATAAATTTTAGAAAATTATTTTAAATTTTTTAAAAAAATTATGTATGAAGTATAAAAATCGCATTATGATAATATAAAAAAAATATATGTAATGAATAAAAAATAAATATTATCAAAATCTAGTGGTAAAATCTTTCAAAGATATGTTGGCTGCTCTTCCCTCATCCTTAAATCCACCATGTGGCATTGAGGTGTAGTAATTATTTCTTCCAACAAACTCCATTTATTACCTGCTGGTTTCTACTTTCCAATGTCTTTCCTTTCCATTGGAAACTCCTCTCCATTGGAAACTCCCCATGCAGAGGTCGCCTTTTCTTTCCAACGCCACTTAAGTATTAAAAAATATAATTTCTGGTTAAACTGGCCGGTTTTTGCCGGTTCAATCCGGTTCAATGTAGAGCGGTTATTAAGCCAGCCCGAACCAAACCACAGGTTGGTTCATGGTTTTTAAAACCATGGATTCTATACTATAGATAACTATACTATCCAAAATTTTGGAGAGCAAGGGTTATGCTCAGCCTCTCTATAATCCGGCCACAGGGCCAATGGGTAGTGGTGGAATCAAGATGAGGTTGGAGTTACTCTCATCTTTTCAGATTTGAAAAAAGCTGTACATGATTATATATAATATAGCCATTTTATATTTAAATTCTACTTTAATTATATATATTCTATATTTTTTGCTCCTCTAAATATTGGTTAAGCTCTTGTGCTTGAAATTAGAATTCACGTCTCGAGGATGCGTTAGATAGGAAAATACTTCATAATTGTGCTATGTTTGTAAATATCTTTCCTTTTACTTTATTTTATTCATGTTTTGATTTTAAATAAAATAGGTTTGATATATTAAAATAAATATATTATATTTTTATTAGTAGTTGTTTTTAACAATATTTCAAATAATCTAAGAACTATTTTGTATGTTTGCAAAAGCAAGTTGGTTTGCTTTAAAAATATAAACTTAAAATAAAAAAAAATAAAATAAAAATGATTCCAAGCAGGCCATTATTAATTTGTTATGCATCCATCAAAATTTCAATTTGCTTCTCTACTCTTGCTTGCACATGTAACTTTTCTGTATGAAAGTCATGATTTTCTTGTAAAATTAGTTATCATGAATTGAAACATATGTTCTAATGGAGTTATATTTTTATATTAAATTTTCCTTTTTTTTTGGTTGATTCAAAGAAAATGAATGAATGAATCTGATTTGCAGCGTTTGCTTGGGATCAAAATGGCCACATTCCATCTCCAGCTTGTTTGCAGATGGAGCTCTGATGATTTTGAAGTTTACAGAGAAGCATTGAAACTCTCAGATAACGAGTCTTCCTGAACATCGTACCTAAATTTACAACCAAATTTGCCAGTGTTTCACCGAGGCCTTTGGCTGCAATTTTGTTTTTTCATGATTTTATTGTCATGCCAAAATTTTGGCTTTTAGGAGGGAGTTCTAGCCATTTAAGTATGAAATTTTCATTTATTTTGCTCGGTATTGATTAGGAAATATTTGTCATATTTACTTTATTAATAGCTGATAAGGACATAAATATACATGTTTTGATGATTTATTGACATGCTTGTGTTGTGTAGTAAGCCTCGTTAGATATTGTAAAGATTGTTGTGGATGAATGCAGTGCAAGTGTTGTGGAGCAAGGATGGAATTTTTTCTTTTATTATTATCTTGATTGGATGGATCCCTTTATAATTTTTAGTGATATTTACATACGTAGCACACTATTCTTATTTATTTACATGTCTCACACTTACAAACTTTCATATTTTTTAAAATTGCATTTTTAAATTTGTATAAAAATGTATATTTCATTTTTAAAAAGAGGCAATAATATTATTTTGATGTGATATTAAAAGTTTGAGTGTTGTGTTTGTAAACAAGTTTATATGTGAGATGTCTTAAAGTATATGAGTTGTGTGTGGGAATAAATTGGAAGGATTTTTTTAAGAAAGTTATTTTTAAAATTTTCATAAAGTTCAATGCGACTCATTATGATTGTTGTGTGTTAGTAAATTTAGGATATATGAAGATTCAACATAAATAAAAAAGAAGATTCAACATAGATGAAAAAAAAAAGAGCTGAATAGGAAGTTTTACATTGAAAACTCAAAAGGTTAAAAATTATACTCATTGGTTTGATTGAAATGATTTAGAGTGTGTTTAGGGCAAGATTGTGTGTTTCAGAATAAGTAGCTTTTTCGTAAATGCGCCCGTGGGTCGACCATGGGGTTTGACCCGCAGTCTGCATTTAATTTAAAAATGCAACTACATTTTCGGATAAGCAGACGACACGCGATTCAAACGGTACAAAAGTGTTTTAAAAAATGTCACTGCACTTATAAGCTGCCCCAAAAGGGCCCTTAATTATGTTTATGTATGTTACAAGATATTCCCGATCTTTGAATAGGTAGAAGAAATATTACATAAGTGGGAGTTATCGACATAACTTCTGATAGAGTAGCAGAATAAATTAGGGAAGTGGTGGTGATTCGACTGTTGTGAAAAAAGACCGATAGAGGTTGTGTGCAAGAAATTTGATGTCGGTGTTGTCGGCAGCATTGGCTTGATGGCAATGGTCTGTGACGACGACGACGGTGACTTGGTAAAAGAGTTAACAACCAGATCCCTCCACTTTCCTAATATACTTTGTCAGACACTGGGTCCAGAAAGCGGTGCACCTCGACAATGCAGGGTATGATGAAATGAAATGAATCTGTTTATATTCTCAAAGAAAGACTTGCATACAAATTAAACGAGAGAAATAAATTTATTAATAATGAAAAACTCATTGGGACAAATGGACTGAAAATAGTAAACTAGCTGAATCAAAATAGAAATGATAACATGAAACAATTACCCAAACACAATAAAGAAAAATACAATAGTTAAAATAAATACCAAAATTGGGACAAACTAAAAAGTCTTCTCGGGTGAAGATGATCCTACTAGTGGCTGAATAAAATCTGCTACGTAAAAATATCAGAGTTAGTTTGGAAACTCAATAACTAACGGGTATTTATTAAAGTATAAATAATATAACCAATGAGGACGACCACTAGTGCATATACATACATAAATACATATATATATATATATATATATATATATATATATATATATATATATATATA
>JXCR01147954.1:122592-164817 GCA_002079205.1 Phalaenopsis hybrid cultivar
TATATATATATATATATATATATATATATATATATATATATAATTATTTGAAGCTAAAATGAACAAATAAATCATTGTTCATGTTCGGCTCATTTGCTTAGCGAATGAATTGAACACGAACTACTTAATGAGCCGAACACGAGCTGTTCGTGAACAATAAGCCGTTTTAACAGCCCTACATGCTTACCATACCATTCAAATCCTATATATTTACATATATAGCCTATAAATTTTAATATTTACAAATATGTCATCTTATTGTATGCACATTTATATCTTAATAAAAGTGCCATTTTTTTCTCAATAGCTGCCAAGTGGATTATGATTTTTTTTTATGGATTTTTTTTTATTCAGTCAAATCATTTTAAATGATTATTATTATTATTATTATTTCGAATAGGGTGAGCGTTCGAACTCGACGCCTCGAGATTCTTCACTATATTTTCTTATTTTATTCGACCAATATGTAACACATTCGAGCACAATGCAATAATTAAACGATCGAAATTAAATATTACCTAACATGAATACTATTAAAAAAGATTAGGTGGTAATAATCTCAGCTTTATAAAATGAAATTAATGATAATGATAACTTAATACGATATAATAATCATGATAATTATAGAGAATTTGAATCCCATATGTTTTATGATTTTTGTTACTTAGTTGTTTATTTATTACTAGAGAAATTATTTTGATTTAATTGTGAAAGTCGGTTATCATCATCATTATAATTTTTAAATAATTATAAGTAACGTCAAAAATATCACTATCATTAAATTTTAAAAGTAAAATAGGCCTTTTCATGCACAGATTTTAATGCCAAAGTGTTGTAAATATAAAAATGAAGTTTTATGTGTTAGATATGTAAATTACATAAGAATTAATTGTGTGGTATAAATGTAATTTTTTTATATAAGAGTAATAATAAAACAATAATATTATTATTTTTAATCAGTCCAATAAATAGTTAAAATTCTGATGATCCATTTAGGAGAGTAGATGTTTTAGATTTGACTTGTGTTAAGAAAGGCAGAGGTAGATCTCTGAAGACTTGGGCTTATTGTATAAAAAATGATCTTGATTTGCTAGAACTAAATGAAAATACGAAACTAAATAAGACGCAATAGAGAAAAAGGATTCATGTAGCCGACCCCACAGACTTTGTCGTCGTTGTTGTTGTTATAAATAGTTAAAATGTAAATAAAGTTTTCAATTCTAATCATATTTCATCAATTATTATCATTGAAAGCATATATCTCTATATGGATTTGATATAACTATTTCCATTCGGTAGCACTCAACACTACCACCTTAAAAAATATATGTTTGGCTACGAAGCGTTTCCGGAACATCTTCGGACATTGTATTGCAAGAACCATGAATTTTTGTCATTTTAGAACGGTCTGCAACAAGCAGACCGATTCTGCCATGCAATTTTTTTTTGGGAGCTTGGCCGAACGACAAAGCTCCTTCAAACAAAGCCAAGCTATCATTATCATTCAATTCATTTTGTATCACTAAGATCAGCACCACCCATCCTTCTTCAAACTATTCATATTATGAAATATTTAACTTCAATCATTTAAAATGTGTTAACACAAGTAAAGAAAAATCCAAAAAAACAACACGATCCACTTGGCAAATACAAGCTGTTGAGAATAAAATGGCACTTTTATTAAGATATAAATGTATATACAATAGGCACAACAGCCTACCATGTAGATGTCAAAACCAGAATACACTAAACTTGGCAGCCTGCCTTTATACAGAACAAAAGATATTTACAATCAAGATCCCTCTATGGTATAGATGAGAGTAAACTCTAAGCTCATTCAAAAAAAGTACATGTTACTGTTAACTAGTCCATCTAAGGGACCCTTTTTTAGGGTTTTAGGGTTTACCCTAATAACCCTAAGGGACCCTAAAAGAATCTATACAGACAAGCTTTCAGCTGCTGCCAGTACCTGTATGGTTATAGAATTGCCTGTTGATCAGAAACTGTACAAGCTTCTCTAAATCTCATATCATCATGTGAACATCGGAAAGGTCATCCATAGGAATCTGAAGCCCCATGAAATCCTGATCCTGCATTCCTTCTTCCTCAAAATTCAGCCATGAGGCAATATCTTGACCTTGACCACCAAAGTCAACGGCATCCATATCGGGAAGTTGAAGGTTGCTCAAGTCAATATGATCATTTTCAACAACTGAAAGTAAGTTTGGATTCTCTTTCTCCTTGACATTTCTAACAGCAGATCCTGACATATTATGAAGAACATTGACAGAAGCAGATAATTGCTGTGTTGTCTTGACCTTCGGCTTTGCCCTGTTCTTCTTTTCCTCCTTGCAGCAGGATGCGGAAGGGCGGCTGAGCTTCCCAGTGGTATTCTTAATGTCTCGATCCCTCTCGCTTCGCTTCCCCTTTGCACCACCGGCTAATGAAGTTCCAAGACCTGTAGGGGCTTGAGATGGAGTGGATGTGCTGCCAACAACGTAGCCGAGCAAAACTTCCTTTTTTTTTATTCGATTTGAACAGATTTCTTCTTTGGTGGATTGATGTTCTAGAGAAGGATTTGTCGATCGAATTTCGTTGGAAGGTTTGGCTGTAAATGGGTTGTAATTGCACAATGAGACAAAAAGGAAAAGAGAAAATGGTTGCAGAACAATGAAATTATGAGTGGAAAAAAGAAATGACGCTCACCATCAGCTGGAAGAAAATTGGCAACTTGTGAATGGTGGCTGTGAGATGACGCAGCAAGGAACATGTCCTTGAAAACAGGCTCTTGAAAGCAACTGATATCTGTCTGTTCAAATTTCTTACATCTTTCCAATGTTTGTTTGATGAATTTCTGAACAGCGTGTTTAGCATATTTGTTCACATTCTTGCTTACAGAAGTAGTAGGACCCCAGCAAGACTGCTTAGCAAAGCAACACATCAATCTAAAATTAGTAAATTAAAGGTGGCATCTTGCTTAGCCCAATATAGAATCAACTTAATAATTAAGCTTCCTTGTTTAGTAAATAAAAGAAAATTTTGCTAAGTTCAGAAAAAGAGTTCCTTTGAATCCATGTAGCAACTATGGTAAACGGCTTCCTTTTTTCTGAATTAAAAAGGCATTCAAAGCATAAATCTCAGTCGTGCTCGAATCCATACTACATCAGTTGGAAATCAAATGAAGAATCACAAGACATTTCGAGCACTCACCTTGCCCGAAAAAAATACATATCTCAGAATAGGTAGGGAAACATAAGATAGACGAACAAAGTTTTCTGAAATAAAAGGGGCATATAAATCATGCTATCATATTTTACTTTAACCTTATGAGATATAATAATATGAATATTTATCTCTTTGAAGATCCATTAAGAATTAAAAAGAAAAAAGAAGTATGCCCAATAATGTGAGTTCAATTGAGCAACATTGTAAAGAAGGAGCGGGGGAGAGAAAAAGAAAAAGAGCAAGATATCAAAAGGAACACCGAGAGAGAGATAAAATGAGAGAGAGAGAGACTTGGCGAAGAATCAGCCATTGATTGAGCAAGGTATAGAGCAGGTAAGCATAGGGGGTAAAGTGCAATTGATTGTGTTGTGGCAAGAGGATGGACAACTTGCATTTGTAAAGATGTTTAACATGAAGCACGGCAGAAAATTTAGTCCTTCCGAACAGGGCTTGGAATGGAAAGTGAAATTTATTCTTCACACTTGATGAGGTAAACTCTAAACATAAGTTTCCCTTAGTTATGATTGGTAGGAAATAGCTAGAACTGACATTCACCTCTAGGTTTTCTTTCACTTAGATTGATGTATGTAACTCTCGAGGATCTATTAGGAAGTCCATTTTGTGAGGTTTGAATTACCACATACTTATAGAAATTTTAAAATGGTAATCCTTGATAGAATGATAATATAGAATTGAGTTAGAATTTTAAATTTTGTAAAAAGCTTTATAAAGGAGGGTTGTTGTTGATAAATGCTCGAGTCATATATTACCTTATTGAATGATTCATTATTAGATCTTCGAGTCTTAAGAAATTCAAGATACAATTGATGAGATGCCATCAATAATATTAAGCTTATAATCATGATGGAGGAAGAGAGCAGGTAAGCATAGGAATGTTGTGAATGATGAGAATAGGTTGTATAAAATAAAAAATGTCATAGATAATTTGAATCTATGGCAAAATTGCAAACTGAGGCCCGACAACTTTTTTTTCTTAAGTTTCAATCTATGGCCGGACATCTTATTGGGTACTAAAAGAAACTTACACCTCACATAATGTGAGGCCCGCTTTAAGGGGCATCTCACCATAGTTCTAGCGAAGAGAATGTAATTAGATCAAGGGTTTCCTTTAAAATAAACATAAATAAAATAACTATCAACATAGCTATTATTTTAAAATCTCAGTAATATTTTATTGATAAAAATTAATTAAATAAAAATAAGTTAATTGAGATTTAAAATGAGAGAACATGGATACAATTGAGTATGAAGTGAGGAATAAAAGAAACAATTATGTTGAGGATTATAATGAGGGCCTGTAAGGAGACGTATACTACGAAGTAAATGGCGAAAGTTCATATCATCAAATTTTGAGGTCAGCTTATATTTTTAATTTCCAGTAATAGTGTTGCTTCCTTTAAATCAAATGCATAATTCAATATTATCATTTGAATTAGTCTTTATAGTAAATTTTCTATAATTTATCAATTCTATAAGACTTATTGACCATATTAAAAGAATGTAAATAGATTTCTCAATGTAACGAATGTGATTCTTTCATGCATTAAATATTATAAATAAATGTTAAATGATATGAAAATAAAAATTAAAAATGAGATAGAGTATATAGATTATTTGCATGTGCATGTTATACTAATAGAGTTTATCACTTATAATACTAACTAGAGACGCCTAAGGTATCTGTGTAATTTGATGTTTTTCTGCCATCTCATATAATAGTAAAATAAGATCATGATCCGCTGTATCGAAGGATGATATATCAATTAGGGTGAATAGGTGGTTTTCCACTTCAAGCAATAGTAGACATGTTCAACTTCTCATTGTGCTAACGGGATATGTATCTGTCAAGAGTGATTTAGATTATGTTTAGACAGTGCTCATGTGACGGATATGAATGATATAAATAAGATAAATTATTCTACTGTACGACAAAATTAATCTGAACCATCCTAAATGGTTATAATTGAATAATAAATTGCATTTATTTTTACTAATTATTTATGTTTGAATAACACTTTTTTTTTTCACTGCATTATTGTAATTTAAAAGTATATGTATTCACTGACTTGTTAATAGCTCATTAAATTACCATTTTCCAAGTTGAAATCTCTAGCTAAAAAAAGAGTAAAAGAATGACAATGTACACGGAAGGCATGATCAATATAGAAAAAATCAATTCATTTATAATTGTTTAAGTTAATTTAAATTTTAATCATTAGTGGTGCTTTCGATTTATGTAGATTATTTTTATTAATTAGTTAAAGGAATTTAATTCATTGTCTGACCGTTTGATCAAACTTTGATAACTTTAAGCACCCAGGCTGGGTCGTTATTGTATCAACCAAAGATGAATAATATTTATGTATAGGCAATGCAATATGCTCCTGAAATTGATGTCTCAAGTATATGTGGAAATCTGAAAGGTTTTGATTGTTTCCATATTTAGCTCTCATGTGGGTCGATTACCACCTTCAAATCTAGGAGGATTTGTTTGGGGTATCTTAGAAAATCTTTGACTGATATATTTCATTTCCTATTTTATTTTCTTTCTATTTTTTATTTAGAATTATTTCCTTTCCTAATTTAGATTAGATATATTTGGTAAGTTTGTAAATAAGGAGGGATTGATTTCCCTATATATATGTAACATATTTGTAAATAATGAACCCAAATAATTTTCGAGTCTGGTTCGAGTTAAAGATCATGCTCGTTTAAGGCAGGTAGACCCGCAACACTAAATTAACTTGAAACCAACCCACCAGCCCGAAATTGATCTAATTTTAACCTAAATAATGGTTATTCTTTATGTTAAATGGGTTATACGGGTTGGTGGGTTGAAGGCGGGTCGGGTTCGGGTTATGGTTGACAATTTCAACTTGTATAATATTTAGGTCGGGTCAATTTCGGGAACCTAATCCGCTGACCCAAATTGACACTCATATAATTAAGATTAAATATTATAAAAGATATATGGTTATACTCTTAAAGATTATATGAATATTATAATTTAATAAATGTACATCACTTCTAATTCTTAAGAAATATTTATGTTCATATTCAAAACGATACATTTCATGATTTCATTAAATTTCAGATATTATTAGTATACATGTTTTTTTTTTCATTTGAGTTACAGTGATATAAAACTATGATATACACACTGAGCATTATGTGTGAAAATTTNTCCAAATTGACACTCATATAACTAAGATTAAATATTATAAAAGATATATGGTTATACTCTTAAAGAATAGATGAATATTATGATTTAATAAATGTACATCACTTCTAATTCTTAAGAAATATTTATGTTCATATTCAAAATGATACATTTCATGATTTCATTAAATTTCAGATATTATTAGTATACACGTTTTTTTTTTCATTTGAGTTACAGTGATATAAAACTATGATATACACACTGAGCATTATGTGTGAAAAATTGTTGAGTACATTTATTTAAAAATTCTACCCAGACGTTACCATAATGGAATTCCAAGCTCTTGGGTAAGAAATGACAATCTCTATATCATCTGATGACATACAGCACAATCTACACCTCTTCTTACGAAAGCAAACAGAGAAATTAGTCCCTAAATACTTCACATATAGACTTCTGGACTAATTCAGATCTAACTAAATAGAAAAAATACAGTTGCCTCACTCCAAAGCTTTGTCCTAATTTCTTATTGAGGTATAGGATCATACAAGAGGAAACATCCTAAATGTTCCACTTGGAAGTAATAACTAAATTTTCATTCATAGGGATTCACCTCACCTAATGCCTTTGGTGGTCCAGTTAGCACTACGATCTAATGGGTAAGTTTCTCCTGATATCTTATATAGCAAAACATTTAACAGAACCACTCTTAACACCTCAAATTATTCCTTGAAAATCGTGTGAATCACACAGTCCTTGACACCATTATAGGTAGTTTATTGCTTTTATTTTCTATAGAGACGTGTTTGCAACATCCTATGCCTTGATAAAATTTGAAAAAATCAGCATACATTCCAGCGGCAAAGTTGACAACATAGTTCAAAGAGAACAAAGGANTATAGGTTGTATAGAATAAAAAATGTCATAGATAATTTCAATCTATGGCAAAATTGCAAACTGAGGCCCGACAACCATTTTTTCTTAAGTTTCAATCAATGGCCGGACATCTTATTGGGCACTAAAAGAAACTTACACCTCACATAATGTGAGGCCCGCTTTAAGGAATAAAAAGAACTATCAAAATAGTGAAGAGAATGTAATTAGATCTAGGTTTTTCTTTAAAATAAACATAAATAAAATAACTATCAAAATAGCTATTATTTTAAAATCTCATAAATATTTTATTGATAAAAATTAATTAAATAAAAAGAAGTTAATTAAGATTTAAAATGAGAGAACAGGGATACAATTGAGTATGAAGTGAGGAATAAAATAAACAATTATGTTGAGGATTATAATGAGGGCCTGTAAGGAGACGTATACTAAGAAGTAAATGGCGAAAGTTCATATCATCAAAATTTGAGGTCAGCTTATATTTTTAATTTCCAGTAATAGTGTTGCTTCCTTTAAATCAAATGCATAATTCAATATTATCATTTGAATTAGTCTTTATAGTAAATTTTCTATAATTTATCAATTCTATAAGACTTATTGACCATATTAAAAAGAATGTAAATAGATTTCTCAATGTAACGAATGTGATTATTTCATGCATTAAATATTATAAATAAATGTTAAATGATATGAAAATAAAAATTAAAAATGAGATAAGAGTATATAGATTATTTGCATGTGCATGCTATACTAATAGAGTTTATCACTTATAATACTAACTGGAGACGCCTAAGGTATCTGTGTAATTTGATGTTTTTCTGCCATCTCATATAATAGTAAAATAAGATCATGATCCGCTGTATCGAAGGATGATATATCAATTAGGGTGAATAGGTGGTTTTCCACTTCAAGCAATAGTAGACATGTTCAACTTCTCATTGTGCTAACGGGATATGTATCTGTCAAGAGTGATTTAAATTATGTTTAGACAATGCTCATGTGACGAATGTAAATGAGATAAATAAGATAAATTATTCTATTGTACGACAAAATTAATTTGAACCATCCTAAATGGTTATAATTGAATAATAAATTGCATTTATTGTTACTAATTCTTTATGTTTGAATAACGCATTTTTTTTCACTGCATTATTGTAATTTAAAAGTACATGTATTCACTGACCTGTTAATAGCTCATTAAATTACCATTTTCCAAGTTGAAATCTCTAGCTAAAAAAAGAGTAAAAGAATGACAATGTACACTGAAGGCATGACCAATATAGAAAAAATCAATTCATTTATAATTGTTAAAGTTAATTTAAATTTTAATCATTAGTGGTGCTTTCGATTTATGTAGATTATTTTTATTAATTAGTTATAGGAATTTAATTCATTGTCTGACCGTTTGATCAAACTTTGATAANACATAGTTCAAAGAGAACAAAGGATAGGGATGGAATTTAAGCTACCTCTAGGCCATAGAACAACTAAAAAAGAGCAATTCCGATAGTTCTAGTTCTGCAGAAGCATTTTCAAGTCCAGAGCCACACAGTAAAAATGACTACCATTAAAGGTATTTTATATAATACTTCAAAAGGTTAGATGCCCCTTGTTCAATCTCCAAGAAGTTTGTATTAAAGAACTGGTAGATCACATATGTTTTGGCACAAAAGACCTCTGGAAATGAACTGTGCCACAGTGATCAGCAAATAGTTACCCTATGATGCATGGATGCAGAGAAAGAAACTCTATAGTGAAACAACGAGGGCTTGATGAAGAAATTTTGAGATAGATGAAATCTAAAAAATTTTTGAAAACATACTTAACCGTGTAGAACCGTAAATGATTTGGAAAGATAAATTAATGAAAGTAAATGTACCAATGAAAATATCAAGCAATTTTCACAATGAGTTGAATATAAATCAAGTTAGACAACTAGTGAAATGGCTAGATGGTAACCAAACAAAGGGGGGCATTTACATACATATCACCCAATTCCTATGCATTTACATATCTAACACCTAAACTTTACTTTTTACATTTATACCACACAAATCTTTCATATCACATTAAAAATACCACATTTTAACTTTTAAAAAGTGAAATGCACCTTTTTATGCATAGGTCAGGTGGTATGTATGTAAAAATTGAAGTTTAGGTGTTAGAAATGAAAATGCACAGGAATTGCATGCTACGTGTGTATATCTTCCAAAAAAAATTACCATATATCTGTCGTATGCAATCTGTACAAGACGATCCATTGCCAGACGCTCTAGTTTCCTAGAGTTAGAAAAAGAACAAACAATGAGTTCCAATACTTGGAGATGTGTAATAAAATGCGAAAAAAAATATTGCGCACTGAGTACAACTGATAAGAAGATAAAAATTCAAAAAATCTAAGTTGAATCAAATATTTGCATCTCAAAGAAGGAATGAAGACAATTATCAGCATATAGGAAAGCCTACCTCTGTTGAAGTTCAGTGGCATCCATAACAGCCTTCTCTAACTTAAGGAGCAGGTTTCTCCGATTAGAAGCCTGTTAAATCAACAAAACGTTATGAGGATACAAGGTATGGCGAGAATTATAGAGAGAAGTGTAAAAATGGTCCCCTGTTAGTCCCTGAGTTCATAAAAGTGCCAATTTAATCCCCAAAAATTTTTAAAGGGAGCTAAAATAATTCTCAATGTGAACTATTTCAACCCATATTAAACGAGTATGGGGACTAATTTGATACTTTTTATATTCTTTAGGACAAAAATCACCTTATGTAAATAGTTAAAGGGCTATTTTGACAGTTTACTAGAGAATTATATATCAGAGGATATTTTAATCTGTTTTTCTCCCTTTTTTTTTCTGTTACTTCGTTTCCTTAGTTTTTTTACTAGGCCGACTATAATAGACTTTGTGAATTACTGAATTCATATTCTAAACGGGTAGAGGCAGATGTATATGGTATTGCAGCATCGCAAATTGTTTTTTCCAACTAAAATTAGGACAAGTGTATGCCACACATAAACACGATACATGATAAAATCAACTAGATTAAAAATGAAGAAGATGATGGAAGAAGAAATTTGAATATTTAGAGGCATTTACTTATATGCTACACAATTGTTAAGTATTTACATATCTAGCGCCTAAATATTCATATTTACATGCATACCACTCGAATCTTTAACATCAAACAAAAATACCACTGTCACTACCTTTTCAAAAGTGAAATACACCTTTTCAAGCATGGGTTCATCATACCAAGGTGTTACAAGCATAAATATCAAACTTTGGGTGTTATATATGGAATACATAAGAATTGTCTGGTATTTATGTAAATTACCCTACAACAACAACAACAATTCTTTACCCCTTAAATGGGGCTGGCTACATGAATGTATGTAAATTACCCTAACATTAAAAAAAAAAAAACAATTGCAGACTCAAATGAATACCTGTTCACGGAGCTTCTCCTCTAGTGTATGGATGCCTTTAGTGATGTCTTCATCCTCACCATATGTCCCGTCAGGCTAAAATGAAAAAAAAATCGAGTGCGGTATTAACAATTAAGAAAAGTTAGCTATCAAGACCACAAAAACAAAGTCTCACATAAATAGGAAGTGTCTTAAAAAAGGTGGTCAGCGATTATGCCTATATTTTCACACAAAAATTGTCAAATTTTTAAATTTTCATTTATTTGATTAGCTTATGGATGTGATGTGGGGTGTCATTCACGCCCCAATCGTGACGAACATCGTAAGCAGCACTTGACCGATTCGATCCAGGTAAAGGAGGAACCGACCGGTCCTAGCAAGTATGGTGTTCCATCCTATTAGGAGCGGGGCCCACTACTCTTTACCCTAGGTTTATATTGGTGTTGTTTGTTATGTGTTTGGGCAATTCTTTGCTCAGATTTCTGTCATGACAACAGTCGGTGTCTGGTTTTCCCCTCTAAGGGTTGTATTCGAAGGCAAGAAGATGCTCTGACTATAACTCATCCTGAGTTGGTGTCTATCCATCCCCAAACTGCCCCATGGTTCCTCCCTCTAGATGCCAGCCGGTTGCTATCACCTCCAACTAGCCACCAACCTTGTTGCCATCCTCCCTAGCAGCCACACAACCCTACCAATTGACTACCGCCCCTTCCAAACCTTCCTCGTAGGCTCCCCACTAATTGTTCAGCCGCCAACGAGCTTCCGATCGCATCACTGTTGCAACCTCCGCCGTTTCCACCCTTCCCTGTTGCAACCTCCGCCGTTTCCACCCTTCCCTGTTGCAACCGATGTCGTTTCCACCCTTCCCCCTTGCTGCCCTCGGCCTGCCAACGCTCAGACATCGTCCCTCGGGTGTCCACTTGTTATTCGGCCTTGAGGAAACCGTTGTCATGCTATTTTCTGCTTGCTAACCGTCTTTTCCACCTCCAAGCCACCTTTAAAAGCCTCACTGACCACCATCACCACCCAAGATCCACCCTCATTGAGTGTTTGTTTCGTGTAATTTGCTAATTTCCATTTATGGTATTGTGTTGTTATTTATTATTTTAGTTGGTTGTTTGTAAGTCCCCAGTTGAGTTTCAGCAATAATATTTGTTTTTTTTTTCTATTCTGATTTGGGTTAACTTCGGTATCATTTGGTAATAGAGCTAGCATAACTCTAGTTTTANAGGGGTGTCATTCACGCCCTAGTCGTGACGAACATCGTAAGCGACACTTGTCCGATTTGATCCAGGTAAAGGAGGAACCAACCGGTCCTAGCAAGTATGGTGTTCCATCCTATTGGGAGCGAGGCCCACTACTCTTTACCCTAGGTTTATATTGGTGTTGTTTGTTATGTGTTTGGGCAATTCTTTGCTCAGATTTCTGTCATGACAACAGTCGGTGTCTGCTTTTCCCCTCTAAGGGTTGTATTCGAAGGCAAGAAGGTGCTCTGACTATAACTCATCCTGAATTGGTGTCTATCCGTCCCCAAACTGCCCCATGGTTCCTCCCTCTAGACGCCAGCCGGTTGCTATCACCTTCACCCAACCACCAACCTTGTTGCCATCCTCCCTAGCAGCCACACAACCCTACCAATTGACTACCGCCCCTTCCAAACCTTCCTCGTAGGCTCCCCACTAACTGCTCAGCCGCCAACGAGCTTCCGACCGTGTCCTTGTTGCAACCTCCGTCATTTCCACCCTTCCCTGTTGCAACCACCGCAGTTTCCACCCTTCCCCCTTGCTGCCCTCGGCCTGCCAACGCTCAGACATCGTCCCTCGGGTGTCTACTTGTCATTCGGCCTTGAGGAAACCGCTGTCATGCTATTTTATGCTTGCTAACCGTTTTTTCCACCTCCACGCCACCTTTAAAAGACTCACTGACCACCATCACCACCCAAGATCCACCCTCATTGAGTGTTTGTGTCGTGTAATTTGCTAATTTCCATTTATGGTATTGTGTTGTTATTTATTATTTCAGTTGGTTGTTTGTAAGTCCCCAGTTGAGTTTCAGCAATAATATTTGTTTTTTTCTATTCTGATTTGGGTTAACTCCGGTATCATTTGGTAACAGAGCTAGTCTAACTCTAGTTTTATCTTAGGGTTTCTAGTATTCATACAAATTTATCTCCACCCCCCCCCCCCCCCAAAAAANCAAGACAAGAGTCAGACGCCGATCAAGAGTTTAATATGGAAGAGATACAATGATAAATTCGTCAAATGCAACAACTACTAAACAAATTTGAGGAAAGGATAGCATTCAAAGGGGTCACCCGAACTCCATTCAATTACACATATGAAGTGCCGATTCGAGGATATAGAGATGTTAGAGGACACAAGTAAAGTGCATATTAAAAGTTTGAGAAATGAAAAGTCTCTACCCTAAAGAATTGGTTTGAAATATCTAAGAACTAGAATTTTTTAGGTAATTGTGGATTTGTCATATTTTGACGGTCACTTGGATCCGGAAGAGTTCACGAGTGGCTTAAGACCGTAGAACTTTTCTTTGAGTACTAGAATGTCCCATCGAACGGAATGGTGAAACTAGCCTTTAGCAATTTAAAGAAGAGAACATTATTTTGGTGGTAAAATTTAAAACACCTACGCCAACGTGACAAAAACAATAAGATCATTACTTAGTCTCAGATGAAACAGGAGATACAATGCCAATACATATCAATTCATTACAGACAGAATGTGCAAACCCTAGCTTCAAAAGTGGAGAGAACATTACCGGATGACCACAACATCTTACAGGCAGAGTTCAATCTCAGGATCTTGTAACAAGATTACAGTAAAAAAAACATCCAAACTGACCGCGTCTGAGAGGCCCTAGGTCAAATTGGAGAATAGAGGGAATTAATTTGCATTCCCAAATTCATCCTAGTTGGGAAGTGTTTCAAGTGTCGTGATTTTGGACATGCCAAATCAAATTACACAAACAAAAGAATGATCTATTTCACGGGTCAACGAGCAGTTGAAATAAACAGTGGTTCAGGAGAATATGAATATTTCAGAGTATTCTCAACTTCTAGTGGACAAGGAAGAGATGCCAAATTTTCCAATTAAACTCAGGAGAGAGACTCCAACTGGACAATAGATGCTTTAGTAGGTAGTGAGTTCGAGGTAATGAGCTTTCATGTCGAGTATGAGATTGTGGTGTCTCAAGCTTTTGTTGTGCAGGCATTAAGAGAAGCATCAACAGAACTGACATTGGATGTCCATATCAGCCACAAATCAACATTAGATAAGAGAGATTCAAAAGTTTCAAATATATAGGATACTTTCTAGTTGCTCGTGTAGGTTTCTCCCGTTCCACTTCTGGAAGTCCATATGGAGTCAAGGATGTCTTGATGTCCTAGGGGATCTCTTGACCAAAGTTTAACAACTTCGATCAAGTGACCAAAAATCTCCGCACAAACCGAAAAAGCCGAATTGTACAAATTCGCTGCTTCTACTACGCGATTCGTCACAGTTGGCTTGCCTGTAAAGCCAGATACATAATCGAACACATGGTACGCCAACCATCATCATTGCAGGAATTTTTTAGGCTCTCACAAAGAAGCATTTTTTATCCATTTCGGGGGCAATGAAATTCTAGCCAACTTGTAGGGTCGGTCATTTCTTCCTTTTGGCCTGTCCTCCCTCCTGAATTACTAAAAATGAACATTGATGGTGCTCTCTTAGCCTCTGGGATAGCGTGCATAGACGCCATCAATTGCGACGAGCGCGAAATTGGTATCATTGCTACCAGACAACATTGTCAACATTTGGATAGCACACAAGTTGAGCTCACGGTGATCCATTCGCTTGAACACATTTGTGAACCATGGATGTTCAAGCTTAAAGGCTTTATTGTGGAGGGATATAATACCAACATTATGCAAGTTTTGAGTGCTTCCATGAAGAGAGATGTTTGGCAACTCCAACCACAACTTGCTCCTGATTTTACATTTCTCTCGAAGTTCAAACAAATGTTATTATACATGCCTAGGGAATGTAATAGAGTGGCACATGCTTATGACTATTTAGCTTTACATGATTCATTTTTTTTACGCATGTAGTTAATCATAATGCTTTTTCTTGCATACTTATAGATGTAGATCACATTTTTATACACAACAGACGCATACATGCATACATTTTGTAATGTTTATTTTTATTAATGCAAAATACAACCAATTTCAAGGAAGTCCATAGGGAGTCATTGAAATATTAAATTCAATCAATACCCATTGACATGTGATAAGACAAGATGAATGAAACATAGTATTCAAAATCACCTTAGGAGCTTCGAAAGAAGGAACATCCGACAATAAGATTTAGGTCCTTTCAAAAAAGAAGTAGAGGCCTCTCCTTAGTGGTTACCCTTTAGTATGATCGAGCTTGTTATAAATTTCGTCCTAGAATTGAATCCTCCTTATAGACTTGTTTATCAGACACATCCATCCAAGTACGAGTGGGAAAAACAAATTATAAATTTACCTGCTCATGAGAATTTGGCTTGTGAGAACAGTGAGAATTGTTTCCTAACCCTAAACACAAGTGTAAAGCCGTCCAAACCTGCCCATCTACTCCAGTTCATAAGTACACATCCTAAGCTAACCACTAAAAATCATTTATAGTCATTTACCCATTATTAAACCACTTTTCCCAAAGAGATATTTCAACTCAACCCAAACTAGCCTAATCCAGACTAGTGTTGGTATTTTAGGCATCATTTTCTCCTAAATCTTTTAACATTCCACCAAAACCTCCACATCATATCTTAGACCTAAAACCAAACATCAACAGTAAATTTTAGTATTTTCTCTCTTCAAAAGGCAACTCGCCGCCATCACCTATTCTTAAATTATAGTATCATTTTGGTATCTCTTTTAAATCAATTTTATGGGTTGTTATTTATGCTTTATTAATGCAAATGATTTTTTCTATTATTAAATTTTATCAATCATTGCGATGTGAATACTTATAATTTCATATTATGAAATATTTAATGGATTACATGTTGATTGATATGAAATTATGAATGACATGATTTACATAAATTGATTGTATGTGCATAACTGACTACGATGTCATCACCCCTTGATAATACTAGTGGGGAATACTGAGGTATAGAAAATAATATTGATATTAATGTGTCTTAATTGACACAATTTTTAGACGATACTACTGTGACGGTTGTACAAATATAGAATAATATTGATATGTTATTATTATAGTAAGATTCATTGAATATCATTAAATATTTTTTATAAAAGTTAACTAACATGCACATTATTTACTTCTTTTGTACTGATGCAGCTTAGAAGTATGAGTACTCACTAGCTTTGCTTAAGCTTACTATTATTTAAATTAATATTTCAGGTCTAATTAAATGATTAAAAGATGAACGGTAGAAAGGAAAATGTTAGGAGTTTTCTATATAATTATGAGCTTCCTTATTTAAATTATTTCTAAATTTCTCTCTTCTGATTCATATCTCCTTATTTATATTAGGAATATTTATTAGGTTACCTAAAGGAGTTTGTACAAACTATTATTTATTGGCATGAAAGCAAAGGAAAAAGAAATTCGCTTATTTGCTCAAAACATTGACATGATATCAGAGCCACATCGAATTCCGGTCTGAATCTTTCGTCGTTTTCCCGAGCCTTTGAGAATAGTTCATCTTCATCTTCGAGCTCATTCCATCTTCGCCAGTCGCTTCCTACGTCTTCGACTGGAAATCGCCGAGAGTTTTGTCCGCTCCGACTTCATCCGCTCCGACTTCATCCGATTAGTCTGCTTCGTTCACTTCGACTTCATCCAAACGCCGTCGCCGTCTTCCCTAGCCTTCGCTGCTTCTGCGGCATCTTCGACTGCTTCTTCCACTTCGGCTTCGTCTGCTTAGTCTGCTTTGACCACTTTGGTTTCATCCAAACGCCATCGTTATCTTTGTTAGCCTTCGCTACTTCTACGGCATCTTCGACTGCTTCATCACCCACTTCGTCGACTGTGTTCTGCGGCATAGATTGTTTCTTCCGCCTTCGACTGCTTCCAACGAGTCTTCCTCTAACTACTTCTTACGAATCTTCGACTACTTCCACTCAAGGATCGTCGACTTCAACTTCAGCTTCTTCGTCGCACTCAAGGATCGTAGGCTTCACCTTCAGATTCCTCTCCTTCGATCTCGGATCAAATTCAAGGTTGTGCACTAATTTTTTGTTCTCTTTGGTTTTCTTTGGGTTTCTTTAGATTCTTTTGGATCTCTTGGCTTTCTTTGGCTTTAGGTTGATTTCAATCAACGACTTTCTTGGTGATCAACTTGTGAGCGACAATTCTACTTAGAATTTCTTCTGAAATCTTAGCTATCATATTTACAAGAAAGAATTATGCAGCATGAGAATTTCAGTTCAAGATGTTTTGAAAGAGGAGCTTTGTGGGCATATTGATGGGTCTTCTCCAGTACCTACAGAGTCAAAAGATCTTGGTCAATTGGAGGCAAATGATGCTCAGATTGTTTCTTGGATTTCAGGACCTATTGACGCTCATATGGTGAACAATTATGATCCTTTAGTACGGCTAACGAAATGTTGGAATACTTGAAGAACGTCATCGGTTTCTTGTTGGCAAATTGAGGTTTCTTGTTGGCAAATTGAGGTTTCTTGTTGGCAAATTGAGGTTTCTTTATCAGTTAACATCAATTCGAAGGGGGATATCAATCAAGAATCACATAAATAAGGTAGTTGAATTAGGAGTTTCCTATAATTATGAGCTTCCTTATTTAAATTATTTTTAAATTTCTCTTCTGATTTATTTCATTTAATTGTACATATTCTCTCCTTATTTAGATTAGGAATATTTATTAGGTTACCTAAAACAGTTTGTACAGACTATTATTTATTGGAATGAAAGCAAAGGAAAAAGACATTTAGTCTATTTGTTAAAAACATTGACAGTTCTAACAGAAGGAAACCCGTGGCAGATGCATTAAGAAAGTTCAATAAATAGCATGAAATAAAAATAATCCACATAGATACAGTTGTGCTCTAATAGAAATCTAAAAACAAACTTACCACAGTTTCGGGGTAAAGCCCAATTCCACTCAGCTCAACCATTAGTCTGTCATTGATGCTCATCTGGTTGTATAGAAATTGAGTACAATCTGTTCTGAATGGTTTTATCTGATTTGGTGCCAGCTGATTTAAGACTTGGTGAGGACTTGATAATGGTCCATAAAAAGTTTCCAAAGCTCCATTTGTTCCCAACCTCTCCCATGAACTTTTATCACAAAATCTCTGATTAACATCAACTTTATAATAATCTGAATTTCTTCCAGTGGTTTGGCAGTTCTCGAGCGGGTGCAAGTTCAAACCTTTTGTTTTCAAGTCTTTGTCAGGCTCAAAAACTGCAGCATAGGAATCATTACATGTATATGCTTCCCCATAATCAATGGTGTTGTAAAGATTATCAATGTCGTCTTCATCAATGATAGCTGAAATAAGAGCTTGACAAATTGAAATTCTAAATTGGTCTAGAAGAGGGACCAATTCCGTAGTCTCCTTAGCAAATGTGGTTTCTCTATCACATATGTTAAAGTCAACTCCTCTAGGAAAGGCATTATTCTCGTGCCTACTGTTAACAACTGTTGCCGACGACATTTGAACATGTTCCTGATCAATCTAACAAAAAAAATTAAAAGTAAGCAAACGGCTAAATAAAAGTAAGAATTAATTATCATTTACCTCACATCTAAATTAGCTAGATATTATATAGCCCAAAGAGATTTGGCAAAATATGAAAACTTTCACTCGTGTTAACTTCTCCATTCAAATTATGTTATGAGGGTAGTCTAGTTATTCGAGATAAATAATGTAAAACTCATTTAATAGTTCCAAATTGATGGGAAACATCCGATCCACAAGAATGACAGTTTAGTATAAACTAATGGATTTGAAAAGAAAACAAATCCAAAAATATTTCCGGTGGAATTTAATTCAAATATTACTTATCCAAAAGATTTTTTATTAGTAAGACATTGTCCTTTTAAATTTGATAAATAATTATACAGCATTGTATTAATAAAAAATAAATTTAGAGGAATATTAGGAGTGGGAAATAACAGTACTTCTAAAGCCCAAAAAAGAAAACAAATCAATGTTGTGTTGGTTCAATTGAACCAACTAGACATCAGTTCAGCTTTAAATAAAAGTGAAGAGAGATGGGCTAAAAGAGAGAGAGAGAGCAAGCGTGCATGAGATTGAGGCAATTTCTTCTTCATTCTCCAGTTCTTCTTTATTACCAAGCAAAAAAGACCTAAGCCCAAATTAGATAAATCTTCAAGTTTTCTTAATTCAATTGGAAACCCTGATTCCAGTATTTAATTTTCAACATAACATGTTGGAAATAGGTGGAGAAGATGGAACTCTTTATTGCAAAAGAAGAAGTATGGAGGAGAGTGATTAAGATATGTAATTAAATTAGAAATTTAAAATTTTATTTTATTTTAGGACTTCAAGGGATATCTAAAAGTTCATAAATAATTTTAAGTTATTGAAATTTTAAGTGAAGATTTGAAAGGAATAATAAGAGTTAATTAAAATAAATAAATGTATGCAAAATATGAATTTTTTAAATTTAATTATATAAAAAATGGATAGGTATTAAACTAACTAGAAGTTAATTAAGAATAAGTAAACATAGAAGTTGAAGAATTGTATTTTCCTCAAAATTAAGGCAGGTGATCAAAATTCTATAGTATAATGATAACATCTTTCTTATAATATAAATGAAAAAAATTACATATTATTTACACACATCTTCATTTAATCGTTATTGTTATTTCATATATGATGGCTTAGTTTTGCCACTACAGATATTTCTTCATGTTGAAATGAATGAACTCTATGCCTCATGTTTATATCGTATACAATGTTCCCTAAAATATATACATTGTATGCTAAAGAGAATACAAATAAAATGATATATATAGGAATGCCAATATATGTGCATTGAAAGAGTTCATCTCTTTCTGGCATCAAGGATGTTTTATACCTACATATAGAGGTTTAAATGCTTTAACTCATCTTGGTGTTGAGAGCTAAGTTTGGAAATTTACATTAATATTAAAGTAGCTTGAATGGTACAATTAGACGGTGAACCTATTACAGTTATATTATAAATTAAAATATGATATGATATCTAAATTTTCTTGGCTGTGTTATTAATACAGAAGGAATATTAAATTACTTTTTTTCTTTCTCACGCTTAAATGAAATGTAAATATTCTATGATTTTATATAAATTCACTCAGGATAATTAGGATACAAATTATTTTTTTTTGTTTTCTAATGTAATTCAGAATTGTTATGTACTGACTATTAGCTCACACATATCACTTAAAGAATATTTTCAAAAAATAATCATATTGAATAAATTCATGATAGATAATTTATTGACAATCCGTAGAACATATGGTGAAAGATACTTATATTTTACAAATGTTATAAAAATAACGGTGTATCTTATTATGATTTTGAACAACAACAACAATAAAAAGCTTTTATCCCACTAAGTGGGGTCGGCTACATGAACTATTTTTCTTCATTGTGCCCTGTTGTGTGTCATATTTTCATTTAATTCTAATAAATTAAAAAGATTTTTTTATACAACATGTCCAAGTCTTTTTAGGTTTGCCTCTACCTTCTTAAAATAAGCCGAATCTAAAGCATCCGCTCTTCTAACCGAATCATGAGACAGTCGACAATTAATGTGACCAAATAATCTAAGATGACTCTCTCTAATCTTGCCTACCATTGGAGTTACACCAACCCTTTCACGATTCGTTTCACATTTTATCTCCAAGTGTAAAATCACTCATCCACCCAAGAGTTTTAATCTCAGGAACACAGAACTTAATTTTACGCTTCAATACTTTCTATCACACAATAAGCCAAATGCATTCCTCCACTTCAACAATCCAACATGAATTCTACTAATATTATCCTCATCCATATCACCATCACTTTGAACAATAGACCTGAGATATCTAGGATAATCACTTTTTTAATGACTTGATCACCATTGTTACAACCCACACTTAGATAGGCTACTGCTAAAATTATATTCCATACATTCAGTTTTAGATCTACTCAAACGAAAGTCTTTAGACTCTAAATTTGACCTCTACAATTCAAGTATTTTCTGTACTCTTTCTCAAGTCTTATCCACAAGAAGAATATCATCAACAAAAAGCAAACACTAAGGTACATCCTCTTATAAATGTCCAGCAATAACATCAATAACTAAAGCCAAAATATATGGGCATAAAGCAAATCCCTAATTTGATGCAACAGAAATAAGAACATACTTGATCAATCCTCCTTCTGTTCGAACATAAGTAACAGCTCTAGTATGCATATATTTAATGAAATGAAAATAAGTCATGTTAAAATTTTCTTTTCTAGAACTCTCCAAAGAATTTATCTTAAAACTTTATCATAAGCTTTTTCGAAATCAACAGAAGTAGATCCTCCTTACTCTCTCTGTACTTCTCCATCAAACCTCAATAAATGTATAACTTCCATAGTAGGCTTGCATGACATAAATCCAAACTGATTTTGAGAATCTATTTATCACGTCGTTAACCTATGTTCAATTACTCACTCCTATAATTTTAATGTATGACAAATTAACTTAATTTTTCTATAATTTGCATTCACGTGCATCCCCTTCATTCCTAAAAATAGAGACCAAAATTCTATTACTCCACTCGGGCAACTTTTAAATTTTAAAATAATATTAAATTTTTTAGTAAGCCATTTCTCAAATTGCCTAAATATTTTCACACTCATATTGAGATACCATCAGGTTCTGCTGACTTTCCACCCATCATTTTCTTTAAAGCATTCTCAACTTCTATTTTACTAATGTGAAGATAAAAATAAAAGGTTTTATTATTACTAATGATATTAAGATCATTAAAATAAATCATAATTTCAAATCTTAATTTAAAAGTTTATCAAAATAGTTCACCCACCCATGTTAAATATCCTAATTGAAGAAAGGAAAGTTTTTTTTATTTTCATACTTAATAAGCTTTACTTCAACTAAATATTTACTTTACTTTTTTTTCTTATTTTATACATATATTTTTCACCATCTTTAGTATCTAATTTATTATAAAATTTATAAAAGTTGAATTCTTGGCATCACAAATTGTCCTCTTAGTCACGCTAAGGACCATCTTATATTTTTCTCAATTTTCTAAACTTTTACATTTAAACTAATTTTTATGACAAAATTTGTTATATTTTATATTTTCTTGCACATTATTATTCCACTGCCAACTATTTTTATTCATAAGAACTTTACCTTTTGATTCACTAAATACATTTTTTGCAACTTGCTTAATAGTGGTGTTTTATTTCACATATCATTAGCTTCTTCATGAACATCTCAAATCTTAAAAAATTGAAGTTTACTTATAAAAATAATTTTATTTGTCACTTCATCTAATTTTATGACAATATTTCATTATATTTTTTATCCTCTAACCCTTTATCTTAAAATCCAAAACCAATAATTGATATTGAGTACTTAAATTTTTACTTATAATGTCCTTGCAATCTTTACAATCTCGACTTTATCTTTTTGTCATAATAAATTAATCAATTTGTATTTTATTAGATTCATTCTTATAAGTGATAAAATGCTCTATCTCTTTTTTTTAAATAAAATGTTAGCAATAACAAAATTATAAGTTAAAGCAAAAACCATTATAGCTTACCTTCTTCATTAGTCGCTATAAGTATTGCTAAAATCTTCTATCATTCTATCAACAAATCTATTTAAATCCCCTCCAATAAATTTTTTTTTTCAAGAGGCATCTTTTAGATTAATTCTTTTAGGATATTTAAAATTTTTTAATTTGAATATATATTTAAACATATTTGAGAAACATAAGCACTTATAACATTAATAATCTTAATATCAACAACAATCTATAGGTCTATAATTTTATCTCCATTTTTATTAATTTTTACAACATTATCTTTTAAACTCTTATTAGTAATTAAATCTACATCATTTATTATACGACTCTTACCTAAATACCAAAGTTTAAAATCTAAGCTATCTACCATCTTAGCTTTTTCTCCAACTCATTCAATTTCTTGAATGCATAAGATTTTTATCTTCCTATGAACAATAATATCTAATAATTCTTTTAATTTACCTACGAGAGTACCTATATTTCAAGTTCTAATATTACTTTTGTGGACTAATTTTTTTGCCCACATCCATTCATACGTGAGAACCCATGATTATTTAATATTATACCTGTTGCAAAAACTCTTGCATATTTTTCATTTTATTAAGATCATTAAGTAGTCAAGCAAGTATAAATTATGCTTGTCTAGATTACCAACTTGCCATTCTGAATAAACTGACCTCCATCAGCATGGTAATCTCTCCTAAGAGTATGTTCACATTTTTTTAGTTGATTTTAACAACCCCGTCATGCAATAATCGTCAAAAACATTACTAAAATAAATAAATAAATCTATTTATAAATTTAAAAACTAATTAATGTCTTGTAAGAAGATTTTTTCAGATTTTATTTTGTTAGATTCAATGTTTTGTGAATAAAATTAGCACCATTAATTATTTTTGTTACACATCCAAGAATAAGCTAAGTTGTACGAGCCATTTATGTAAATGATACATTATTCATTGGGAATGAATAGCCATTTATGTAAATGATATACTACTCATTAAGAATGATAAAAAAGCATAAAGAAAGTAAAGCACTACTTTCATAATTATTTTTTTAACCAAGATTTAGTTGGCCTGAACGCATTCTTGGGATTGAATTTGCCCACAACAAGAATGGGATTTCTCTATCTAAAAGAAAATGTCTTTAACCTTCTTGAGCAAACCAACTAGCACACCCATGAATAACTAAATTATATATGATGATATACTATATAATGATCTATTCAGTGAAGACGACCAAGATAGATTTGTTGATTACAATAAATTAGCAGGTACTAGATTTTTTCAGGAGGTAATATGCTTTCCTAGAAAAGTAAAAGCAAATTGGCGTAGCTAGATCCAATGCCAAAGCAAAATACAGAGACATGGCTCGTTCTACATCTAAAATGATGTGGGTTAAGACATTATTAAAGAAATTCAATTCTCTAAAAATTGAGCTTATTGTTCTATATTACGATAATCATGCAACCATAAGCAATCCAGTGTTTCATGAAAGGGACAAGCTCATCAATTTTGATTATCACTTCATACAGGATTGTGAATTCCATTAAGATTATTTACTCATTTTTATTTCCAAATAAATGGTTAATATCTTAACCAAAACTCTAGGTATTCTCTCTCATTCTCTCCCTTATGTAGCTGAAGCTGAAAGATATCAATGCTCAAACTTGAGTGATGGCACATTAAAATTATAGTGGATTATATAATTCGGAAAGATTTGAGTTGATTCTCTCTTAATTACAATATTTTTCTTCCTATTGTATTTATTTTGTATGCCTATTAATAGTTATAATCGTTAGTGAATAAGAATATTTAATTTCTCCCCTCAAAAACCAACCCCAACTTCTAAATGCACAATGATAAGTATGATAATGTGATTGCAAGAACATATCAAATTATTACCTGTTCACGCAAGAAAGCTGTGTCTTCTGTGGAAACAAAACTAAAGACAGGCTCTACTTGCTTCCAAAATGAACCAGAACAATTCCTACCTGATCAACAAATAAGCAAATTAAAAAACTTGTTTTTTTTTAAAGAAAATGAAAGAAAAATGGGCCCTAATATCCGACAAGGTCCACACTAATTGTGGGGTTTTGGAGGGCCTGACATGTACACATTTGCAATAATTTGGCAAAGAAGATCTTTTTTTTAATCAAATGAGTATCACCAAAACATCTGAATATCACTGTGCCAAGCAAACCCTCAAGTTTTAGGGTTTGTATGATAACAACTTTAGCAGCTTTAATAAATCCAATAAATCCGAATTTATTAAATTCTGCCAACAACAGGATTTAAGGCAAAACTGAGAAGAAATTGAGAAAAACTGTATTTACTAAATCTTGGATTTAAAATTTTCATTTTTTTTTTCTGACTAGCAATATTTAAGTTAAATCCTACTAAAATCAACATACAGCTCCTTAGTTTGATTGGTAGTATTTTTTCCCAAAAATATAAAGGTAAACATGGTCATATGAAGGGGGTAATAATACCAGTATCAAGGGCAGCAGTTACAGCCGCCACAAGTTCATCATGATCATCAACAACTTCATCTGAGAGAAGGCAGTACAAACACACAAAAAAAGAAGGAAAAAAAAATACTCAGCACAAAAGTTTGATGAAAATGTTCCAACGAAGCAGCTGAAAAACTGGATTAGTTCGTCTCGTATAATACAACACAGTACCAGATGACTCCAATGCTAAACTGTTTATTAAGTGTCTTGGTCGTGCAAAACTTTTACGTTCAGACAACTTCTTAATGGGCGGACGACCAGGTTTACTGAGTAACATAAACACAAAAAAACATTATTACAAAGTGCTTCAGTTGAAGTTGAAATTAATATTGTAAATATTTTAAATTGGTAATTGAGAAAGTAATCACCTTTCAACCCTCTCAGATCCATGTCTGGCACTCCTCTGTTGTTTCGTAGTGACAACATCACTAAGTTTTTCAATGCTTGCTGACATACCAGTCCTCGAAGGACCAAATCCTCGACGTATCCTCCCTTGCCTGCGATCAGCATCTCCACAATCTTCTTCAATAGCCATCCTGTTCTTCCTTGATGGCATAATAAGATTTGTAAACTTCTGAACAGTTTGAGCAGGCTTATCTTCTACCTCCGTGCATTTCTTGGCCTTATCTCTAAGCTTGTTTTCTTGCCCACCAGATTCCTCGCTTTCTGATAATGAAGGTGATGCAAAATTATCCCCTCTCATTTTATTATGATGGGAAGCATTCGAAGAGGCACGCCTAGTCCCTGCTAAATCATCATGATTGATTGATGCATCTTCTACAGTTTCTGATACAGATAACTCATCCTGGCTTGAAATAAGTGGGGACAAACTTGATCTCCTCAAAGAACGGGAAATTTTTTGGGGCCTTTGTACTGCCCACTGGCCGACAGGAGGCGATGAGGACCTTGCAGAAGCTGATCTTTTCCTGTTGATAGCACCAAGAGTTTGAGCCTGATCCATATCCTCGGGATTTCCCAAACCTCGATGAATGTTAGAAGAAGCCTTGGACAGCGATACTGAATTGGAACGTGGGCCTCGAGCAGATCCAAATTTTGGTAATGTAGGACTTACAGCACGAGCATCCTCTCGGCTGTTAGGCCTGAATATCGAATGTGGTAATTAAAAATGATTTCAGAGAAAGAAGAGGGGAAAAAACTAAATGCAGATCATGAAAACTGTTAAGTGATATAAAATCATACTTCAGGACAAATAAGAAATCAGAAAAATGTCAGAATGGTTTGAGTGGTTTCCTCGCTCTTAGTAGAGGTACATTTTAATTCCAATGTCGATAAAATATCCAATTAGTCCCTAGACTCTTTAATATAGACTGAAATAGTCCTTCTTTTGGATTGTTTTAGACCCCATTAAAAGAGTTTGCGGCCAAATTAACACATTTATAGACTCTGGGACTAAAATGACCTCATGTAAATTGCAAATAGACTACTTTGACACTTTACTCAATAAAAAATAAATAGCAATTTCTCAAAATTAGGCACCGCAAAAACACTGATAATTTGAAAATTGAAGAAAGTAGCCCAAAAATTCTTCTCCTTGGAATGATTAGTTGTCATTAAATACCACAAAAGAATATATAATCCATAATTACTATCTAATAGAGATCATCATCAAACAACGACATGGTGAACCTGTAAGCCAGGCAGTGCCTTACTTTGTAATAACTCTAACAGAGGCATTTTCAGTATCTGAACAAAATCGAGTATCTCTTCTGTCATTAGGGACTGAAACATGATTTTGTTCATTTCTTGAGCGCATGTTGGGAGCACTTTGTTGAGTAGTCGAATCTATCTTTCCAGCAAGGGTTGTATTATTATTAGATCCTGACCTGAAAAACTGCTGTTAATAAACAATCCTACCAAGTCATAATGATCAAATAAACAGAAATGACAAACAGGACATTTAATTTCCAAATTAATAAAAGTATAGGGGCATAAATGGAGAACAATCAGGAAGATTTACATACATATCACTAAATTCCTACGTATTTAGATATCTAAACTTTAACTTTTACATGCATAACACCTTATCTATGCATGAAAAGATGTATTTCACTTTTTAAAAAGTTAAAAAAGGTTAAATTTTTTATATGATATTAAAGATTTGGGTGGTGGTATAACTGTAAAAAAAAAAGTTTAGATGTTAGATATGTACATGCATAAGAATTGGGTGGTATGTATGTAAATGCCCCATCAAAATATTGTACCTGAAGCTATGTGAATAATTAAGTTTTGGTCGAGCATCAATACCAAGCTTTTGTTGCATTCCTCTTTTCATATCCCGATCACATTGAGATTTAACAAGACCTGAACTTGCTGAAACATCAGATTTAATTATCGAGCGTTTTTTCTTCATCCTCGACCTTTCCCAAGTATCAACAACTGTTGAAAATCCTCGATCATTTTCATCCCCCTGTGCTGCACTGAAATTTGTTGTCTTTAAAATATCTTTATCCCTCTCCAGAGTCCCGGAGGTTCTGGCAGTTCCATTAGCCTGTAAATCCATGAAAATAAATCAAATAAGCAGAAAAGCCCACTATCTACACTTACAAAGAAACCACAAAAGCAACAACAACAACAAGAAGCAGCCTTTGTCCCATTAAGTGGGGCCAGCTACATGAATCCTTGTTCTCCATTGTGTCCTATTGAGTGTCATATTTTCATTTAATTTTAATAAATTAATGTCATTTTTTATACAATATGCCCAAGTCATTTTAGGTATGCCACTATCTTTCTTAACATAAGTCAAAATTAAAACATCTACTCTCCTAAAAAGGTCATCATATGGTCGATGTTTTATGTGACCAAACCATCTATGGCGACTCTCTATAAACTTTTATGTCACTTGAGGTACTCAAACCCTTTCACAGATATATTCATTTTTCATTTTATCTTTAAATTTAAAGCTACTCATCAGCCTGAGCATTGTCATCTCAATAACATTTAATTTTATGCTTCTCTTTTACAAGCCAACATTCTACGCGATAAAACATTGCAGGTCTCACCACCATCTTATAAAATCTTTTTGAGTCTATGCAATACTTTTCTATCACGCAATAGGCCTGATGCATTCATTAACTTAAACCATCCAACTTAAATTCTACTAATAAAATCCACATCTATATCACCATCACTTTGAACAGTTGACCCAAGGTATCTAAAAAGTTCACTCCTTTAAATGAATTGATCACCAACCGCCACCTGATTTACTACTAATAAAATTACATTTCATGTATTTAATTTTAGATCTAATCAAAAGAAAGTCTTTGGATTCCATAAATCAAGCTCTTCCTGAACTCTCTCTCCCTAGTCTTATTCCGTAAGAGGAATATCATCAACGAAAAGCATACACCAAGGTACATCCTCCTGCAAATGTTCAGTAAGAATTTCCATAACTAAAGCAATGAAGATATGAGCTTAAAGTCGATATCTAATACAATCAAACTGAAATAGAAAAAAACTTAGTCAATCCTACTTGCGTTCAAACGCAAATAACACCACTATTATACAAATATTTAATGACTTGAATATAAACAATAGCAACACATTAATTTTCTAGAACTCTTCAACAGTACTTCTCATGAAACCTTATCATAAGTTTTTTTTTTTTTAAATCAACAAAATTATATATAGATCTTCCTTAGTGTCTTTGCACTTCTCCATCAAACCTATCAATAAATGTATAGCTTTTATAGTAGACTTCCTTGGCAAGTATCCAAATTGACTTTGAGAAATTTTTGTATCACATCATAACCTATATTCAATTATTCTCTCCCATAACTTTTATATAAAACACATTAACTTAATTCCTGTATAAATTGCACATTAATGTGCATCTCCTTTATTTTTAAAAATAAGAAACAATGGACTCCTCCACTCAACAGCCATCTTTTTAGTTTAAAATAATATTAAAAAGTTTAGTAAACCAAGAAATCTCCTAAATATTTCCACTTGTATTGAAATACTATCAGATCCTACTACTTCTTCACACTTTATTTTCTTTAAAGACTCCCTAACTTTTGTTTCACTATTGTGGCACTAAAAAAATAAATTGTTATTATTTAAGATATTATAATTACTAAAATTGATCATATTTTTATAATCTTCATTGAAAATTTTATCAAAATATCTCAATCACATATGTTGAATATCTTCATTCAAGAAAAATATTTTTTGATTTTCATCTTTAATACATTTAACTTAAACTAAATATTTACTTTTCTTATCTCCTTGTGATGCAGGAGTCGCATTCTTATGGACTGGACTCGAGAATTGTCAAACAGCGTAGATTGGTTCAGTCTGGAAGCACTGAGGGTCAAACCTTTCTTTTCTGAGGGATTGTCATCCAACTGGAGTTGGGCCCAATCTTAAGTTACCTTAGGTTTGTGTATGTGCTTTTGATGTATTTTAGATCAGTGTTGTCGTGTGTTTGTTCGGGACAGCCGTCAACATCTTTGTCTTCACGTCTAGGGTAGTATCTAAGGGTCGGGTGGTTCTCCAGATATATCTCGCTCCGGATGTGATGATTGTCCTTCACCCACCCTTCCCCATCCTTCCCACATCACTCCCCGTTTCCCGTACTTGTTGCATTCACCCCGAACAGCAGTGCTTGGTTGTTTCCTGCAGTTTCCCACCTTCCAGTTGTTTATCCTTGCTACTGTCTTCCCAAATAGCCATCCTTTTTTTGTCATGTAGTTCACTGCATCCCCAGTCACTACCTTCATCATTCAACCACTGTCGCCAACCAGAACAGTCGTTATCTATTGTTTTCCTTCTATTTGGCCATCTTTCGTGCTGCCACCACCCAAGACGTCAATCGGATTTGTTCCTACAGCTTCGCACTTCCCTCTAATTGCTACCAACACCCCTTTGCTACCGCCACACCTTCCAGTTCATTAACCGCTCTTTTACTACCTCTTAGGAAGTCCAAACCCTCACTGATCACCTCCACCACTCCTCGATCCACCCTAGTTTAAGTTCGTGTTGTTATTTGTTGCAATTTCATATTTATGTTTTGTTGGGTTTTAATTTCCTTTTTGATTTTAGCAAAAATAATTGTTTTTCCCATCATTGATGGTTAACTCTGATGTTATTTTGGTATCAGAGCGAGTCTATCTTAAGTCCTATTCTAGGGTTACCAAAACATCCATTCCTTGTTGATTTTTCAAATCATCAACCCAAAATTTTATTTTCCCACCTAAGATCAACCCAGTGCATCTTCGTTCACCTCCTAATCCTAAACTCTAGTCATGCCTCGAGGAGACAATTGTCAAAAACCTGATCGGGAGGAAGGAACACAATATCGCATATGAGAAACCCCCAAAGAGAAGTCTAAAAAAATTTTATAAAAAATATACATTGGTAAATCTTCCAACTGTAACAAAGGTTTTTAGTCTTCGATAGGAAATTATCAAGAAGGGTCATCCGCAACCACAATGGTAATTCATCATATCGAAAGGATGAACCAAATTTAGCATGAAATATCAAAGGAGAATATGGGATCTGGAAGTAAGGGTGGATTTACTAAATTTTGACGGTCGCAGGAATCCAGAAGAGTTCATTGATTGACTCTAGTTAACGGAAGAGGTCTTTGATTACAAGGAAATTCCACCATACAGAATGGTAAAATTAGTCATCATCAAGTTAAAGAAGAGTGTGTTGTTGTGATGGGAAAATTTAAAGCATATATGCCAGCATAAGAAAAAATGCAAAATCAATACAGGCCCAAGATGAAAAGAGAGATGCGGTGCAAGTACCTACCAACACATTATAGGCGGGATAAGTTCTTAAGACTACACCGGTTACAACATTACCCGGTGACCCCCACATCTTATAGGTTGAGTTCAACCCTAAGATCAATCAACAAGAATACAACCAGTAGAACACCTATGCCGACTCAGCCAGAGCAAGAACCTATACAATATGGAGAAAAAGAGAAGACAGTCGGTACTTCCAAATTCATCCTCGCAAGTCAATGCTTCAAGTGTCATGGTTTTGGCCATTTGCATATGATTGTACAAATAGAAGAGTGATCTCATTCACTAAGTAGAGAAAATTTGAGGAAATGGAAAGTGACACGAGAAAGAATAAAGCCTTCTGAGAAGAGTCTCAACTTTCAGCCGACGAGGTAAGCAACTCTGGTTGGGGCCATGAGAGATACTACAAAATTAACATTAGTTATTCTACAGTATAGTAAGTCCAAAATAATGGGTGTCAATGCGGAATTTGTGGTTGTGGTGCCACGAACTATATTTTTACAGACAACGAGGAGCATCAGCAGAACTAACCGGTTGTCCAAGAGGTTCATAAATTCAAGTAGCTGACACCTGACACATGGCAACTCTAGATAAGAGAATTTCACAATTTTCAAACATACAATCTACCTCCTAAGTAACCTTTACAACAACAACAACAACAACAAAGCCTTAATCCCACAACATGAGGTTGGCTACATGAATCTTTTTTCTCCATTGTGTCTATTTAGTGTCATATTTTCATTTAGTTCTAATATTTTAAGATTATTTTTATACAGTAAGTCCAAGTCTTCCTAGGTCTACCCTGCCTTTCTTAACAGAAGTCGAATCTAGAACATCTACTCTCCTAATCAGATCATCAGATGGTCGACGTTTAATGTAACCAAACCATCTAAGACGGCCCTCTCTAACTTTGTCTGCCACTGGAGCTACACCAACCCTATCACGAATATATTCATTGTGCATTTTGTCTCTAAGTGTAAAGCCACTCATCCACCTAATCATTCTCATCTCAGCAACACTTAACTTAGTATTATGCTTCTCTTTTAAAGGCCAACATTCAGCATCATAGAGCATTGCAGGTCTCAACACACCATCTTATAAAGTTTTCCTTTCATTCTAAGCAGTACTTTTCTATCACACAAAAGGCCCAAAACATTCCTTCACTTCAACCAACCAACTTGAATACTACTATTAACATCCCCATCTATATCACCATCGCTTTGAACAACAAACCTGAGATATCTAAATCGTTCACATCTTTTAATAATTTGATCACCTAAAGTTACACTTTTGTCACTAGAGCTACTATCACTCCTAAGTAGACTTTGATGAGGGAAATTCAATATGTCAGAGATGGGAAGATTTTGGGCTACTTTTGGAAGTCTATTTTGAGTAATAGGGGTATTAAAATTCAATTTAGTTCAACAACACCCCCATAACTAGATGGCTAGACGAGCATGATGAACATCAGCTTTGAAAGCTTAAGTGTTTTGTGGGAAAGAACATCTAACGGTGGGATCCAAGTCATTCCAGAGAAGAAGATGTCTTTCCTGAGTAGTTGCAATTGAGGGTTGTCTAGCCTGCCCTATAATTGATTACTCTTGACAAAATTATTTATCAGATGCACTCAATTGAGTATGAGGAGAGAGAAATAGGTTATAAATCATCAGTGTACAGTTTTAGTTCTAGTTGTGCCAAAAAAAAGATGCCTACTTATTCGAGCAGAATATGTTTTGAAATGACGTGCGTGATTCAGAGTTATAATGGCTAGATATGAGCATATATTTTGTAATGAGATCTTTTGTGAAGCCCAAACACATAACAGATGAATATTTCAAGATCTTCAAAAAGATGAATGACAACGCCTCCGAAGCAGAAATTGTTTGGTGGAGCGAACCAGTTCAGCCTGGAAGCCCTACGGGTTAGCCGACCCTCCTTGTTCATAGGATTGCAGCCCAACTAAAGTGGGGCCCAATCCTAAGTTATAGTGGGTCTATATATGTTATTTTAGTTGTGTTTTAGATTAGTTTTTGTCATGTTTTTGTTCAAGACAATTGAAGGTATCTCTATTTTCTCGTCAAGGATTGTATCCAAGGGTCGAGTGGTGTTACAATTGCATCTCGCTCCCGATGTGGTGATTATCCTTACCCCTACTCTTCCTCATTCTTCCCACATCGCTACATGTCGCCCGCCCCTGCTACAGGCACCGCGAACAGCAGCCCTTGCTTGTTTTTCTGCAATTTCTAACCTTTAAACCACCTCTTCTAGCTACCGCAGCCCCTAACATCCATCCTTTTGTTGTCCTATAGTTCACTGCATCCTCCGTCGCAGCCACCTTCATTCCCCCTCACTATCGCCGCCGAGAACAGTCTTTATCTATTGTTTTCCTCATTGTCCAACTATATTTCTTGTTGCCACCGCCCAGGAAAGCAACCACACTTGTTTTTCTTGCAACTTCGCACTTTCCCCTCGCTGCTACCAACACACATTTGTTGTCACCACATCTTCCTACCCATTAAACACCCTTTTGCTACCTCTCGNGTGTGTTGTATTTCGTTGCAATTTCCGATCTCCGTTTTGTTATGGCTACAATTTCCTATTTAATTTCAGTAATAATATTTTTTTTCCGCATCATTGTTGGTAAACTCCGGTATCACTTTGCTTAGTGATTTATACATATTTTTCTCTCTCTTTAGTATCCTGATATATTACAAAGATTATTAAAAGCAGAATCTTTAACATAAAAAAATTATTCTCTTAGACTCCTTACGGGTTACTTATATTTCTTCAAATTCTCCAAACTTTTAATTATAAACCATTTTTATAACATATTTTTTTATTTTTTATCTTTTCTTGCTCATTATTTCCCCACCACCAACTATTTATAAAGAAACCAAAAAAAATAAAAGATAAAAAACATAAAGATGCCCATTGTTTCATACTCATTCCACCTCTTCAACCAAGTGTGGTTGTTATGAACGTTATAAAAATGGAATGTTACAGGTTGAGATACGCTTTCTGTGAAACACTATGAGAGGAAATGTATCATCAAAGGTCAAAAAAGCCAAAAATATTGAAAAAGGTAAAAAATATTGTAATAAATATGAAAACCAAGCAATTAAGCGTGCTTTTATGATTGAAGTGTATATTGTAACGTATTAAACCTAGTAAAAAGTGATTCTTGATGATACCAACACGGAGTACAAAATGCAGACAAGAAAGATTTGAGCATTGCTAATACATAAAATTCTTGAGAAATGGCAGAAGATCGCAGGCAGTAAGACCATCAAAACATTCTCTAAAAAATATTTAAATATAAAGTGGCAATACTAACCAGTTTAGTAAAATTAAATGACAATAGAACTGACAAGCGAGACGCAAAACCATACCTCAACAAGGGAAGTTCGAATCCTTCTGTTTGGTACATTAATTTTGGCCTTGTCTTCTAATCTTTGAGATCCAATCTCAAGGGAAGATCCAGATAGATAACTCAGAGGCCCGATCTTGGAAATGCTTCCTTGATTTAAGCCAGTAGATCGCTCACCTGATGAGGAATCAGCTCGATGACGCTTTCTTAAAATATTATGACAGAATTTGTCAATTTTTAAAGAAGCTTCACCAAAAATTTTAACTCTATCCCTGCATAGAACAAGATGTCCGAACTATTAAGACATCATCTTAATGAATAAAAAAGAAAAAGAAGATTTGCATACATTCCACTCAATCTTTATGGATTTACATATCTAATGCCTAAACATCAAACTTTTGCATGAAAAGGTGTATTTCACATTTTAAAAGTTAAAATAATGGTATTTTTTATGTGATATGAAAGATTTAGGCATATAAATGTAAAAAAGTAAAGTTTAGGTGAATATGTAAATACATAGGAATTTGGTGGTATGCATGTAAATGCCCCAAAGAAAAACAAAAAATGTGTCGCTATGAATGATGAAGCTGCAATTAGGACTCCAAATTGTTGATAACCAATTAGCATGAAAACAGTCAACTAATGGTCGTTAACATGGCCCAAACTTCAAAGCAATAAGTTAAAATATGAATAGAGGGATCATGATTACTGCTTTTCACAAATAGGGATAAGGTTGAATCTCAATATTTATAAAATTCAAGCACAAGATAACTTATATGTATGTACCTTTAAATAATTATTCATATATTTAATAAATGACCAACCTCAAAAAGTCAAAGAAAGTCAAAGCATGCCAAATTTCAAAGAATCATTCATCTTTCCTATACCTTTCCAATCCACTGCAAAAAACATAAAAATAAAATAAAATAATTCTAAAAATCGAAAACATGTCACCATTAAAAAGCTTCAAACTTCATAGTTAAAAATAATCATTAGCATTGTCTTATATATTTGGGGTTGGGTGAATTACCATTATACATTCCTTCATATTCAGTGTTGCTCAAGATGTTAAACCTATTTTGCATAAATCTTGTAGCAAAAGTCCTATTCATGCCTTTGGGAAACCCCTTAGCAATCAAGTTGCATTTTTGTTTAATAAATTGAATGTTTGAATTTTTTTTTTGTGGAATAAAAACCAAATTAGTTGTCAAATTTGATTCATACAGTAGTTCACTGCTCCTGCAAGAATCCGTGACAATAAAAATGATATAAAAATCCTCAATTATTCTAGTTCTTCACCATTTGCCTGCTAAGCCAAAATTAACTAACAATAAAAAGTTTCGGGCTAGGGGTCAGAGATGAAGAAGATTTGATGAATCTGGTTTGGTCTCTACAATTTAAACCAAAGTATCCTTGAAAGATAATAAATAGGCGTGACATTGATTCACAATAGTAATAATATTTTTATTTAGAACCCGAAAGATTGAAGAAATGATAATTGTAGATACAGTAAAGACTAAAAATGTTCACTGAATGGAAAAGCACGTGGTAAAAAGATATCAATACTCACAAACTAATGATTTAAATGATATTCAGAAAAAACAAAAGATGTCCGCAGCATAAAAGGAAGTTTCAAGACAATAACAACAGAAGAAAATAGATAAATACAATATAATCTAATATTTAAGTAGTTTTGCCACCAAAAAAAAAAACATTTGAAAGGACTGATTACATAGTTGAGCACCTTTGCCTCACATATTGAAAAATTAAGGGCTTGTTTGGGATCAAATTTGTTTTTTGACTTTGTTTTTGGATTTTTTTTATTATTAAAAACATGTTTGTTTGATGTGTTTTTAACATTTTTCTTTTTTACTAAAAATAAATAAACATATTTTTAAAGATGCTCAAGATAACTTTTGGGTGTTTTGAATGATTTCTAAAATAATCATTTCTTAATAAACATACCAAACATGTTTTATTTCAAATCAAAACAAAAATAAAACAAAATAAATAATAAATAAATAATAAAGAATGATCTCAAACGGTCCTAAGATTATTAGATGTTCAAAGTTCAAACTTGGTTTTTTTTCTTGTATTTCAGAACTCGTACCATCATCCTAAGTCATAAATGGAGACATGATCATTTGTAACCATAATTGTCAGGTCACTCAATTTCAAAGAGCTTTAAAAAAAAAAATTTAAATAATAAAAAGGAAAAATTTAATGTCAATTATACATTTAAACTTATATACATAATAAAAGAATTATATTACATAATATGAGTTCAATTAAGCTGTACCTTGCTTTGGTAAAATTGTCTTGCAAGTTATTCTTTAAGCGCTTAATCTCTTCCAAACACGAAGAAGGTAATGGCTTTGTTCCCAATGTCACCAATGTTGCATCATTGGCAGGAGTTCCAAAGATAGAACTTAGTGTCCTGTTCATCTCTCCCGGCCGATTTAAGCGGTGATCAGCAACAATCACCTTAAAATCTGAAGCAAGAGACTGAAGTAAGCAAGCAATATCTCCACGTGATGGTGAAGCATTAGCCTTCGATGTACCAGGAGTTGATGACAGGATTCGATCTGAAACTTCACGAAAGCTTCCTAACTTTTCTAGTGAAGCAGCCGAATATGGTCCCCGTTGCCCATTGGAATAGGTGGATCCATCAGGACTATTCAAAGATAAATCAAATCTGCTGCTTGCAGCCATTTCAAAGACTTAACACACCCTTAAAGTTACTATGAATCCAGGAAAAAAGGAGAGCACAAAGTAGCAGTAACAGTAGCTTGTAATAATCATTGGACATGACCAGATGTGTATGAAGTCGACAGGTAAACAGTGGAAACAACAAAACCTGCAAAAAAACGAAGCTATTTACAAAATGATGTATTTAGCTTGAATTATATGATACAACGGCACTTCGCAAATAAAATAAATATACATGGACTGATTAGAAATTTGCAGTAATAATTTTAATGACCCATGAAATTTTATGGAGATTGCCATAAGGCAATGCAGCAGAAAAGAACTAGTCTCAGCTTTTTCATTTTGTTAGCCCAAACAAAGCAAAACGGAGAGATAAATATGTAAAAGAGAAACAATGTGGGTTACCAAAACGCGCAGCTCAATAACATCTTTATGAGCAAAACATTACGCTTGAGAAAACAGTTCCTACTAAGTTCTAGACTGTCAAATCATGATTCTAAATACAATTTTAAAGCCAAAAAGCGAAGCAAAGCAAGGACTTTAACCGAAAAATAAAATTTGCAGCCCAAAATCGATAAATTCCTTTTAAAAAAAAACAAATAGACATGAACACACTAACATTACCAAAAAAAAAGGAAATCCTTAGCATGGCCTCTCTATCTAATCAACCGGCACTATGTTTAACAAACATAAACTGATAAAGCACTTAAAGATAACTAAGCAACAAAAATCACTAACGGAAATCCAAACCTGCTAAACAACCATCCACAAGCTTCGAAATTAATTGAAAACCTAATAAATTTCCAATCCAAGCAAGAAACCCCAAATCATAACTAAAATTAACTCGTTCAAGTAAAGAGAATTGCTTCAAATCCGCTTGCCGACCTCCAGAGAAATAAACCAACAGTAAAATTAAATGACCAAAGCTGGCAGTTAGCAGCCAATGAAGCAAAAATAGAACACAAAAGGGATCAGAGTAACAAACTCACCTTCGAATCAGTAGATCAAGATGACAAAACCCCGATTATAAATCTAGGGTTTCACAAAAATTTTCTCAAATTTTGTAAAATTTGTCGTTCTACGAAAAATAGAGAAAACCAGTTAGGAGTTGAGGAACTATAATTACGAAGATAAAATACATACGAAATCGAGGGCTAAGGGGCGGCAGCTGTAGCCAATATTGCGGCTGATCGACGTAGACCAGACTTTACTCAGGGGTATTTTTGTAAGAAATGTCGTAATTTGTATTTTTTATCTCCGGACCAATCATCAGCTATTACGTGTCCTCGTACATATATTTCCCCAACCATGTCCACTGCGATATTTGCAGGAACATTACATGTATAAATCTTAGACTTAACTTAATTTGCATAAAAATTATGATGTAGTTCATATAAATATCATTATTTTAAATATTATTATTTTAGATTAAATATTTATTTTGAGAAAAAATAAAGAATTCTAGAATGGCCAAACTAAATGACATTTAAAATGAGGCCAAAATCATATTATCATATTTAATTTTGTTAATTAGTTATGTAAGCATAATTTATTAAATAATTATCATAATTAATACTTGAGGTTGACAAAAAATATTTATATTTTTGTGTTGAAGACCTTTATGTTTGACTAAGTTATAATATATTTGAGAAGTTTTTTTTACTGATAAGATGGAAGTCATATGTTTCGATAAAATATAATCTTTGATAAGATATAATCATGATATGTCTTTGTATAAGTAATGTTAGTTCAAGACTCAATAATTTTGAGTGATTATGGTTGTTGGTGTTTGTGTTAGTTAGGTCAGTTATTTGTTGGCATTATATTGATATTTGACTTTTATTGCATAAAACTCGCTCCGATCAATATGGGATATGCTTTGCATGAAAACATGTTTGTAATTATCAAAAATTGGCATCTAGTGAACTCTACATATGTGGCAAACAACATTTGAAATTAAAGATATTGTTCATGCACATATTCAAAAATTGTTTATTACATTTGAGAATATTTTTTTTTAAATAAGTGTTTATTTAATGTACATCAAAAATATGTCAACTTTCAATGAGATCCTACTGTCTAGAATGGTGGAAGTACTACGAATGAGGGCCCAACGACAAAAGACCAGGAGGCCTATTTATTCAATCGGATGTTGTTATCTGAATCAAAGCTGAATGTCAACCAAACTAAGAGAATAACAAAAAGAATGACTGGACGATTTGAATCTGAACCAATTAGATTAAAGCAAATTAGATAAGCATGTAAGCTTACCAATGCAAGAAAGTTGACAGATGACATCAACCTACTTCTGATAAATCCTACTCAAGGGAAGAATCCAATTCCTCACTAACACCAACTGCTCCGACCCTCGAGACTCCTCATCAGAGATCAAGAATTGGCAAATAGAATAGTCTTATAGTCATCCGACTAAATCCCTCTATCGAAAAACGAACTACCTATCGGGTTACAGTGAATCACCCTCTGCCCAATAGTATAGTCCTAGCTAACAGAAGCTCTTCATACACGGATCGAGGGTCAAGAGTCACTAAAACAATCGATTAGCAAAGCTTACACACTCGTGCTAGTCAGTCGACCCAAAGCTAATCAAGTTTAGCCTACCAACAACACCAACTAAGCCTCGTCGACCGGAAGACCTCGTCATGCTGAAATCATATTGGTCTAGTAGGTCGAGCTAGAGAGTAACCAAGCAATCATCTCATATATATATAATACATAAAATATCATGTGCAACCTCCATTAAAGCAGTGGCAAAAATAAAATATCACTATATTGTATTATCTTCCATATAAATAGGGAGATAATTTTAAGAATAAGGAAATATAGAAGTTGTTCTATTATTTATTAATGTTCACTCTCCTCTATGTCTCTCTATCTCTTGTTTCTTACGTTTTATTCCATCGATGTGATTTACGGACAAATCAGGGTTCAACATAATATTAGATACGGTCAGCATTGATCACGTCACAGACAACCACAAGAGCGGCACGTTGAGAAGAAATCCATGATAAAAACACTAATAATAAAAGTGCACATGAGAGTTCGTGAACCAACAAATATAGGAGTTGAATGATGAAATGGTAGATGTAATCCGAGAGAGACTGGCTCTGGGGAAGGGAGCAGCATCCTTAAGAGGAAGGACTAACGCTCAACAACCGCAGATCTTCCTTAGCTTTGGAAAGAGAAGGAGACTCCCAACCTTAGTACATTGTCAATGTTGGGTTTACACCAATTGACAGACATTGCTTTGGGAGTATTGAGGCCCACCAGCAACCAGAGAATACGTTCTCTTGACAGATCTCTGAGGTCAAGCCCCCAAAGAGGTTAAATATTGGAGTTCTATAAGGGAAAAACTAATCCAACCGACAACATGGTCCCCTTCAAGTCGACTGTGCATCTACTGAGGATCACTTACACTCTGAAGTGTCATCTTTTCTTCACCGCACGGAAGCAGTTGGCGCTCAAGAGGTTCAACGCATTATTAATGGGAGGAATGACGTCGTTTGTTGACTTCAAGTGCTTGTTCGTGGCAAAGTTTGTCAAAGCCCAAAAGCCAGATAAAAAAATCACAGGCCCTTCTGTATATTAAACAAGGCAGAAAGAGAGCCTTCACTCATTCATTACTTGCTTCTAGAAGGACATGTTCAAAGTGCGAGATTTGAAACCCAGATTAGCTCATGTCACCCTAGCTCAAGACCTGAAAGAAGGACCTTGCTGGTATCTTTTGGGTTTGCAGTGACCGAAGACGTTGGTCGAGTTGATGGAAATGACTAATAACCATATATCAGCTGAGGAGTAAAACTCCACCCCTTCTTCTTCAAGAGGAGAATCCTCCACCCATCACCCAAAGAAGAAGCCTCCTAGTGATGATGCGTGAAGCTCAAGAGATGACTTACGTCCTTGCACCTGTCCACGATAAAGATGCTCGATCACCTCAGGTCTATAAGGTGACAAATAGAACTTATAATTGATAAAATTAGGCTCGATATTTTGACCAGCAACCATCTCGGTATAACGAGCGCCTGGTGCCCAATCATGAACCACTAAAAATGACTATATTGAAAGTCTCAATTGTTAAGATTGTCGAGGCCATCCAAAATAAAGAGTACTTCAAGAAAGTTTTATTATGAAAATTCAAGCTTACCTCCGAGACTCGAAGAAATATTGCGCCTATCACTGAGACCACAACCATGACATGGAGGAATGTCACACCTCTGAAGCCTAGTTGAGGAGTTGATAAAGGCTAGAAAACTAAAGGAATTTGTATCTCTAGAAGCAATGAACTAGGGGGAAGGTAAAGTTTCGGCGAAGAAAATTTTGTACTTGCCAGTTTAAGCCAATGTCATCCATATTGTTGGCATAGTTCTTATTATCTTCGTAGGAGAGGAAGCTCAGCTCACTGAGCTAGTCTGAAAGGCTTCGATCGGGAGAACTATGTGCATTCATTGTCGCTCCCAGAGACATCTCATATCCCCCCATCGCATTTACTGATGAGGATCTATATTATAAGAATTACCATTACAATGACACCACCATAATTATAGAACTGATCAACATCTACCATATTATTAGCATTTTTATCAGAAACATCAAGGACTATTGCGCTGTCAGTTACTTGGGGGAGAATGATAAATAACTTATAAACATGGAAGACTTATTGGTGGTTGACCTCAAATTTATAATTCCATCTTCAGCCTCCCTTGCTTAATTCTTTCTAAGTCATTATCGCAATTTTGCCACATGATAGTGAAATTTCTGGGCAATAGGGAAGTGATCTTGAATTTGAAATTTTAAGAGGTTAAGTCATTACCTCGATTTTGATTAAACCAAATTTAATATATCTTTCATATCATTTTCTTACACAAACAACCCAGTTACAATTAAGACAAATCATTATAAAGTTATTTCTTATATTAAACATAGTCACTACATCTTGATACACAAAAAATATATGTATTTTTAGACCCATATTTTATACTCATTTTTTTGTGATAGTGCACTTTAATGGAATGTATTTTCTATGTTTTATTGATGGTTGTTGATTTTGAGGAATTGGAGCAAAAAGAAAGCAAAAAAAATAAAATTTGGAGCAAAAATGGAGAAGTTCAAAATTTATTCAGCGTCGACGGCTCCGTTTGATAGAAACTTTGGATTTAATTAAGGACCTTTGGCACCGACGACACCAGTGTCGGTGGAAGCCATGTTTCTAAAAGATTTGATGAATTTGGACGCTTTTTGAAGAGTTTTTGGATGCACCTATTGGAGAACTGACCCAGGCTCTATTTAGGGCTGAAATTTGACCATAAACCCCCCCCCCCCCCC
>JXCR01147954.1:173410-253644 GCA_002079205.1 Phalaenopsis hybrid cultivar
TATATATATATATATAACTCAAATTATTTTGCATGACAAATTTAAACTCACTTTTAAAAGTGCCACTTTTGACAAATTAATGTGTCAGTCACATAGACTGATTTGAGGATTGCTCTCACAGGATTGCCTGGCTGGTATCCTTTTACCCTATGTTGGTTCTCACATACATGATTCTGATAATTTGCCTGCGAAGTCCTTCGAGAATTGTCAGGGGTTTGGTCCTGATTCTAAGCTCCCCTATTACTGAAAATCTTACACACAACTATGATCTTTTATATGTACCATCTAATTTGTTTTGACATGCTTATGCTTTTCCTCATGTTTCCATTAATGTCATGTACATTATCATGCTATGTTTATAATTCTCACCTTGCAGTAGCGGCATGAGCCCTTGGTACACATGTTTACTTTACTTCTACTGCACTTATCTGCATTTTACAACATGTTTAATTTAATATACGGGCAAAGTCCCCTGGAGTAGACAACAGTAGGACATATGTTATGTGAAACCCTACGACAAACCATAAGACTCAACATTAATTGTATGCTCATAAATAAACCCTAAACCATCACGGCGAGGAACTCGAGGCCATCTTTCTAGAAAGCAAGGCAAGACTAACACCAGATGGAGGACAACTTCAAACGACGAATCAAGATTCAACATAAAGTGAATTTACTCAAAATAAATCGTTTCTCAGCTTTAAACAACATAATCCATAGGACTTCGAGGATGTTCGTCTAGCGCGACATAAATCCCCACTCTATCTTTTGGTCTTTACACGACTATAATGTGTAATGTAAGCTTTAACTCTTCAGGAATATTAGGTTGTCGTTTTGTACGACGTAAATCCTTCTATCTTCCTAGACTATTTGCACAGTCGGATATCGTGTGAATGTAAGCTCTAAAATCTAAAAAATTTTCAAGATTGAAACAACAAATAATATCACTTCTAAAATGTAAAGTCAAACAATAGGATAGTTTGGGAAGCATTGAGGTTGTCCTCAAAATCTGTGGCATTCCCTACCTTTCACTCATTTGACTTTCCAAAATAACTATTTCATATTGATTCATTCCCACTTGATTTTTCTATAAACAATTGTGGAATCTAAACGTTGAGTTCTTGAAGATGAAACCACTGATCTTAATCGAGAGTTTTTCTTAAATAACTTCGGTCATTTGAAATGTAGTTAATTATAGGAGCATGCTTATATGGGAAAACAAGAACCCAGGTAAAATAAAAACTCTATATAATCCTTATATTAGATAGGGGAATTGTAGGTCATAAATTTCACTGATCAAAATATAGTCATAGGCTTCTTAGTTTAATAGGTAAGCCTACTAACAAATGATACATTTATTTTTTCCAAACGGTATGTCACTTGTAGTATCATGCTCAATTATCTAAATTATCAGCTATATGAGATATGTTCAGTCTCATATTTTTTTAAAACTAAAATGTTATTTTTTAGAATAAAAAAACATATAAATTAAATTAAATTCTTTCAAAACTACCGACCGTTATGTTGGGCCTGTAAGGGTGAAAAAGTACTAAAATTTCTCCTTGGGACACGTAGAATGATGCAATTATCTATTCAAGTCCTATACATATATTAGAAACAGAATGAGGCTGTTAGACATGAATAATATTAGAAAGATAATGGAGATGTTGAGCAATCTCTGGAGATGGAAGAGAAAAAAAAGCACCTAAAGAGAACACATGAATAAACCCCTCACTCCTCTTTTCGCTCCCTTTTTACTTATAAATGGAGAAAATCATTAAAATGATTGAAGCAGATCATATTGTAATATATGTCGCCATTCTCCGGCTTCTAGTTGAAAGATTGTGTTGTGGATGTCTGCTACTGTCGGTTGATGTCATATATTATCGGTACAGTGATCATCTCTGATACCTGGGTAAAATAAATGAATCCCAAGTATTGGGCTACATTTTTAATAAGTGATTAACGAATGTCTTTATTAGTCATGATGACTTTTTGTAGTCGTGATGATTTATTTTGATATCTGGCCTTACATAGGTGGGCTAGGCTGCTCAAGGAAAATGAAAACGAACGACTCGGCAGATGAGCATAATTTAGCCACTCCGACAGATGAGTTTGATTCAATGAGAGAAATTTAATGAAAATTTTCATATCCCTATTTGTGTATATTCCCTCAAAGGCTCTAAAAAATAGGGGGAAAAAAATCAACTCATTCTATAAATTTAAGCCATGCTAACATCTTTCACTAAAATCGTCTCCCCCCATTCCCCATTCCCCATTCCCCATTCGCCAAATCAACATATGACAATAAATCCGGCACCTATGAAGCCGGGTTTCCTCGTCGGGCTGGGGCATTCACGCGCAGATCGTTTTTTCCCATATAAACGATACAAGGTGTTGACCTAAATCCCCTTACTTCAAGTTGTCGTTGTCCCGCTCACTCCGCCTTCTCCATCCTGCTCTGCCTTCTGCTCGACGGACCGAGATCTGGACCGAGCACCCCCTTCTTATAACCTAACCTAACCTACAGAGATACCCAAGCTAGGTCGAACCAATTCCTCGATTGAGGTTGTGGCTACCGTACCGATCGTTCTCATGGATCTGTCATTATCGTTTGCGAACTTTATGGTCTCGTTTTGACTTTTGATCTGATTTTTTTTCCTTCTCATTTTGGAACACAGTTTTGGGTGTAAAGATGTCGGACGATGAGGCGAAGGAGGAGAAAGAATTGGATCTCACTTCCTCCGATGTAGTTACCAAGTACAAAAATGCTGCGGAGATTGTTAATAGTATGCCGTGACTCCTTTCAACTTCTACGATATTAAAAGAATTCTTTGTATGCGGGGTAGCTTTTATTGCATTGATTTCCTTGCCTATGTAACAGAGGCTCTTCAGCTGGTAGTTTTAGAGTGCAAGCCAAAAGCTAAGATAGTGGACATTTGCGAGAAAGGAGACACATTCATCCGAGAGTGAGTGTTTATCCTGTTAGTTTTATATAGTTTTGTGTTAATTCATAAAATTTTAGGATCGTATGTTGACGTGGGTTGTTGATAAGGTGCTGTATTGGTCGATTAATTAATGCAGGCAAGCTGGGAGTATGTATAAAAATGTGAAGAAAAAAATTGAAAGGGGAGTTGCTTTCCCGACCTGCATATCTGTGAACAATACTGTCTGCCATTTTTCACCATTGGGGAATGATGATGCAGTTTTGGAGGAGAATGATCTTGTGAAGATGTAAGGATAGCTTATGTACTATTTTCTACTTGTTCATTTCTATATACAGTAGGCGAAGGGAATAGGGCTGGATTTATAATTCACCTTTGTCTCCTGCTCTTGCAGTGATCTGGGCTGTCATATAGACGGTTTTATTGCTGTGGCTGCGCATACTCATGTGCTCCAAGAAGGACCAGTAAGTGGAAGAGCAGCAGATGTGATTTCTGCTGCAAACACTGCTGCAGAGGTTGCATTGAGGCTTGTGAGGCCTGGGAAGAAGGTACCGTTGTTTGCTGAATTGTCCATAAGTGGTTAAATTTTGTTAGGATTATTGTTTACTATGAAAAATTTGTATGCCATCTTTCATATAGATGGAAAAATGATGCCAATTTTGATCTTGAAAGATGCCAGGTGATCTTGTTGTGAAAATGTTAGCAGTAAATGCCTTTTGGTTAAATTTTTCCTATTTCATGATTACTATATGATAAATGCTATACTAATTGAAAATGATCTTTGGTCTTGAGATTGCTTGAAATCAATAATAAATTCAGAATTATTTTTTTCCATTCTAATAAAAATAGATTTTTTTGGGGGTGAAAGTGAGTTTACGAGCATTCCAAACATCGCCGGGCTAAAGTTGACTAAAATGGGTGGAATTTGAGTTTGAAATTATACGTAGCTTGAAATTGATGCTTGAGCTTGACTTGTTGAGCTCAATTTGCTGCTCCTTTATCCTACTAGAGACAAAAAAAGTCCTGGAGTTTACCTTAGGAATAGGAACAAAGATTAAAAATCCAAAATTAAGAGTGGCATCAGCCATTATTAAAAAGTATAAGTTTGAAGAGGAGACTCGGAGGAATTATTTTTTTCCACTCTAATAAAATTATTATTATTATTATTTTTTTGGGTTAAAGTGAGCTTCAGTGTATTCAAAACTTCGCTGAGCTAAAGTTGACTAAAATGGGTAGTAATTGAGCTTGAACTTTTACGTAGCTTGAAATCAATGCTTGAACTTGACTTGTAAAGTTTACTTAGGAATTGGAAAAAAAATTAAAAATCCAATATTAAGAGAAATCGAACATTATCAAAAAGTACAAATTTTGAAGAGGAGACTGGGAGGATGCTGTATATATGATAATGATTTTGATGAAAATGAAAAGTTATAGCAGAAAAGGAAATGTTTAAGATAGAGTAGTGATTGATGGAAGAGGAAGAGGAAGAAGATGGTGGCTAGGATGAAGAGGAGAATGAGCTGGAGTATCATTGTTTACGTTTAATCACTTGATGGATTAAATTTGAGCAAAGAAGAATGATTAGGAGAAGAAGATAATGATGGGAGAGATATCGATGATGGTGATGATGAGGATCATGATGATAATGATAAGAAAGAACAATAAAATAAAGGAGTGTGAGAAGGTGGAAGAGTTAAATGAGAAGAAAGTAGTATACTGTTGGGAGGAAGAAGAGAAAATATGGTTATTGGTGGGGATTGGATGAATGATGAAATTTAAGTGTGAATCATTCAAGTGATGTCTGGCAAAAGATGAGATTTAAATTGCTTGAATTTTGTAAATCTCGTAAATCCGGATTTACTAAATCCTGAATGGGTTAAATACAAAAAACAGTCTGACAAAGGATTTAGTAAATCATGTAAATCCAGTGAAACTATTTGGCAGTTACCGAGTTGCACCACAACTGTTACTGAGACGACTTCTTAAATCAGAAGCGCACAAAGCTAAATCCACCGATTCTTAGGATTTACTAAATCCAGGATTTTTGGCCAAAATTCAAGAAATTCGGACTTACTGCATCCCAAGATTTATTGTCTAAATGACCGTATTGCAAGATTCCGCTTAAAGTCTTCCTAAATCTCATCATAAGCCTGTTGCCTGAAAGCCCCTTAGGTTTATATTTTCTTATAAAAAAAATTTCATTTTGTGTTTGTATGGGTGAGAATGTTATGCAGTGTTTAGCTAGGATGGGTAAAATTCAAAATGGCAACTTTGCAACGATTTTTGGAAAAAATTCCCTTTGAAATTAAGTTTGTATGATGATCTCTCACATGGGTTATGGTGTCAGTTTCGCTACAGCTGCATTTTGAAAAAGTTGCCAATTTAGATGGTAAAAAAAGCCAAGTGGCCTGGTTCTGAAAATCTTAGCAGCTAATGTCTTTAGGCTGTTAAGTTTTTACTATTTCATGATCACAATAAGGTGAGAATGCTATACTGAATGGAGATGATTTTTCAATGTGAGGTCGCATGAAAGCAAGACTAAATTTGATTTCTTTTTTTTTTCACTCTCCTGAAAATATATTTTTTTGGGGTGAAAATGTGTTTGAGTGCTTGAACTCATGCCTAGGTTGACATCTGTACTTGAGTGTCTGGCTTGTTGAGCTCAATGGCTGCGCCATGATCCTACCAGAGGCAAAAAATTCCCAGGCTTGACCTTAAGATTAGGGGAAAAGACTAAATCCAAAATTTAGAAGCATCATTCATTATCAAGTACATGTTTGAAGAGGAGACTAGGAGGAAGGTGGATATGCATAATGATTTTGACGATGATGAAAGAAATGCAAAAATAGAGCAGAGGAGGAATATGGTTGAGTTAGGGTAGTGGTAAGGCGAAGAGGGAGAATGGTGGGTAGGATGATGAGGTGAATGAGCGAAAGGATCATTTTTTATCTTTAATCACATGATGAATTGAACTTGAGTGAAGAAGAATAATCAGGACAGGAAGAAGACAATGAGGCTGAGATGAATGATAGCGATGATGAGGATGATGATAATATGATGAGATAAAGATGATAAAATAAATGAGAGGGAAAAGATGGGAGAGGTAGATGGATAAAGTAGAATATCGTGGAGAGGAAGAAGAAAACGGATAGGTGCTGGTGGGGATTAAATGAAAGTGGTAAGTTTGTATTTTTTAGTAAAAAATGTTTTAAAGTTTGTATTAGCCAAAATATTATGTAGTGTTAGACTAGGATGAAAGAACTGCCAAACGGTGATTTTAGATTGCTTATTGGAAATCTGCCTAATGAAGTTAAGATTGCAGAAAATAAACTTAAGTGGTTTGGATATAATCAATAAATATTAGAAGGTCATCGACTAGGTAAAGTGATAATAATTTATATGACTAAAATTTTATTGGAAAGGCTCTTTTTTTGTGTGTTGGTGGGGGCGAAAAAGGTTTTCTGCAAATTAGAGCAAAGATTGCACGCAACGCACTAGCGTGAATGAAGGATTGATAAAATTCCTCTATTTTCCTTATCATCAATTTCAAGTGTAATGCCATATCTTGTCATGCTGGTTTGGGGGGGTTAAAAAGGTCTTCTGCAAATTAGAGCAAAGATTGCACGCAACGCGCTAGCGTGAATGAAGGATTGATAAAATTCCTCTATTTTCCTTATCATCAGTTTCAAGTGTAAAGCCATATCTTGTCATGTTGGTTTGAATTATGCTATTTCTTTAAGCCTAAACGTAGTATTACAAATGTTTCTTTAGTTATTTTCTATTCATCTTAAGCAATTCATGATTTGTTCTCATGGTTGGCTTTGCATTTGGTGGTTTTGGCCCTTTCATTTTTAAGATGTGGCCTGCTTTATTATATCATTTTGTTTTTTGTGTGATAATATGTTCTGAACTTACATTTATTTTTTATTTTGCTGGCTTTATTATATAAATATACCTTAAACAATGTGCGGCCATTTCAATATGGAAAAAAAAAATTCTTTTAGTTGAGGGAAGTTAGTGTGAACTTTTGACTTTAGCCTCCATGCATTTCACTGCCTTGTGAAAACTTCAGTGAGTTTTATTTTTCTTTGTAGTATCACTGGCATTAAAAATATTAAGTTTTTTAGCATATTTTCAAATTTTGTTGCTCTTCTAATCTTTTTTATGGTTAACTATATCAATCACTATCTTGTTAGTTTTTCCATATGTAGTATATTTTTTAATTAATGGCATATCAGCGTTCTTTTGGGATGCTGCTGGATTTTTCCCCCATCTAGCTTCCTTCACATTTTTGTTTTTGTTTTTTTATTAATTATTTTTAATTAGCCAATATGTTGGCAATTTGTAACTATAATTTCGTTTTCTTGATTATGAAGCCCTAAATGATGAAATTCTTTTAAAAGCTATGGATTTAAGTCCAAGTGAAGCTTTGTTGTCATAGTTACTCTGATAGGGTTTCACTGTTGTTCAGGCAAATTATCTTTTGGCCTTGATCTCTTTCCACGTGTTTTTTGTAAGATTCCAGATGGAACTTATGTTGTTTTTCCACTGAAAATATTGTTTTTGTATGTCAATTTTTACTGAAGTGTTAAATTTCTGAAGCTATTTATGGACCTCATGTAATATTTACTCATACAAGATACACGGGTAAACCCTCCATTTGTTTTAGATTTTGAGCTTTTAGCCATTTAAAAAACTTTCCTTTCTGATTTTATCTCTTAGAACATTTACTCGTGAGAATATTTTCTCGCTTTCAGTAATACTGATTTTGGGCGTTGAACTTTAATCAGGTAAAGTTCACCTGTTTGAAACAGCATCAATGCTTACTTATTTTGGGCATTGAACTTCACGCGGGTAAAGTTCACCTGTTTGGAACAGCATCAATGTTAAAACTCGTTGCTCTCTTTACCCTCTTTTCATGTTTCAATTTGTATTCTGCTTGACAAGTATCTTTCCTTGTTAACATATTCAAAAATGCGTTTGAAATGTCTTAATTTTTTTTTCTAGTTGAGAGTATGTTTTTTGCTCTTTTTGCACTTTAAAATTTGGACCAATTTCCCTTGCACAGTCATTTTAAATTTAGTTTATTTTATGTGTTTTTTTCTTATATTTGTAGTAGAATTCTTTTTTCAACTGGTGTCGTTTTTTTTACTGTTTAATGGCTTTATTATATAAAAATAGAACAACATGCATCTTTAATGGCCTCATTATCTACCTATCAAGTGCTGCTCTTGTTATTTTTATTTTTGGATTTGTCCGAGATGAAAAAAAATCTGCTTGCCTTTCCTTCCATATTCAAAGATTTTTTTTCTGCATGCTCTCTGTGACAGGCTTACTGGGATATTATATTTTAGCGTTTAGAGCTTAGGGATGTGTTTATTGATTTGCATTTATTTATTATCTGTGCAATATTTTTTACTATTATAATTTTGTTAATGCAAGATAGATGAATTTACTGATGCTTATTTCAAGAGAGGTGGTTTATTTTTTCCCCGAAATTTGTCTTTCCTCTAGCTTTCACAGAGCCCAAATAATTTTTATTTCATTTCTTTGCATTTTTTAACTTCAGTGATCCCTTAAACCCTGATGGTTTTACATGATACGCTCTTTTTTTATTAACTTGTTGGAACATTAGAAGATTGACTTTTAGAAGTTTGTTGAGGTATCCATTAACCACTTTGGCCTCTTATTCTTTTTTGCTAATATTCTTGGCTTTGATGGAGATATGGAGATTTTTATCATTTGTTATTTTATTATTCTCAGCAAATATTGAAGGACTTAAAATATTTTTCTCATTCTCTAGTCATTATTTCATATCTAATTTATCACACGTGCTAGCTATTTATATTAGGAATGCACAGTCTTTGTTATTATTATATTAATTATTGAGGATATTATGCTTTATTGATTTTTTTAATTGTTTAGTTCTTTTGCGTAGTATATATAGACCATATAGGCTTGTATCATCAAGAAATTTAGTAGAGGTAGTTTTTTTCAATTTCTTCCCTTTTAAAATGGGATCATAACTATGACTTGTTATCTTCCTTGTCTTCTTTGTTCTTTTCCATTGATGCTGCACTCCTCTAACTATTTTTTTTTTTTGATATATCAAATTTTTCTTCTATTGGATCCTTATTTTCATCTTGAACTTGATCCTCTTTAATCTTATGTGACATTTCAACATAAACTAGAACTTACTCTATCGACGCTATCCGTAAATATCTATGTGGATGTTCTTCATCAATACTTTTGTGGGACTTTTCTGGTACTAATCCAATTACCGATTCCTTATATGGATACATCATTCTCATCTAATGATGCCTATAATCTCTACGTAATGAATTCTTTGGCCACTTCATTTCTATCACTTGTGTTTCTAAACTCATGTCGGCATCTTTTATGCCACTTTTAGTTTGTTGGTGAATGTTACCAGTTTTAAATGATAACATCTTAACAATTTATAGTATTAATTTGTGTTACCAGTTTTAATTGATAACATCTTAACTATTTATAGAATGAATCTGCACTATTTATTATTATATTATTTTTTATTGAGTATGCTGTATATATATCTTATTATTTTCTTCTAGTGCTACAGGTAAGCATATTTATGCTTTTACCATGAAGGCGAGTGAGTCAACTAGCTGTTTTTATTGCTCTCTCTCTCTCTCTTCTAAAATCACCTTAAATAGGTTTGGAATAAATGATATATTGTTTAGTTTACATGTATAAATTAACTTTTTGTGTTATGCCCGGGCTTCATTCACCAGTTTTGTTCTGTCCCAAGTTTTTTTTTTTTTTCATTCTAGATAAATTATGGTATTGCTGCTGCTGTTATTATTTAGAGGTTGCAGGTGCTATATGTTGAAGCTACTTGTGTGAATTAATTGATCCATGGAATACTGATTTAAAATGATATATTAATATCTACTATGTTCTGTAATCATATAATATCGTTGGACTTTTTTTTTTAGTACCAATAATCTTATCAGATATTATTTTCTGATAGAAAACTCAGAAATTTTCTATTTGTATGTTATGCTGTTGAAAAAGTTCCTTTTTTTGTTTATACGAGTAATTGTTTTAATTTAATGATCACTTGGAACAATTTTAAATGTTTCAGTAGTTTTCTTTCAATTTAATTCCCTGCAACTATACTTATCAGCTCTCTATGATGTGCTGTTTGTGAAGCAGTTGCCTTCATCAAAAGAAATACTTTTTTATTGGGCCATTTACATACACAACACACAATTATTATNCTCAAGTGTTCTTCTTGTTTCTTAAAATTCCCCTCATTATAAAGAAGTGTCAAAAAAGCCTGTTGACTATTTACATGGGGTAGTCTCAAGTTTATAAAAGTGCTAAATTAGTCCCCATACTCTTATCGCAAAGGCTAAAACATTTCTCATTGGGGACTATTTTAACCCATATTAAATGAGTGTGGGGGCTAAATTAACACTTTTATAAACTCTGGGACTAAAATAACCCCAGCAAGAGTTCGGGGACCTTTTGACGTTGATATTGAATGCTGTTATTCTTTTTTTATATTTCTGGCTTTCTATGTGCAGCCAAAATTGTTGGATGAAAAGCAAACAACAATTTATAAAAGAGCTGTAGACAAAAACTATCATCTGAAGTTGAAGGCATCAAGGTTTATATTCAGTGAAATCAACCAGAAGTTTCCTATCATGCCCTTCAGTGCAAGGTTCACATTTTTTATTTATGCTTGTTAGTCATTACTATTATCTTTTGTTTTTGCATGCAATTAGGGGTGTAAGTGAAGAACCAAGCTAGCCCAAGATTCGAGCTTTATCAAGCTTGAGCTTAACCAGATTCGGCTTGAAAGCTCATTCAGTCAGCTTAATTACATTAATTAGTTCATTAAATAATCTTAATATTTGTATTAAAATATATTTTTTTACTGATCCATAAATTTTTAAATTACTTCTATTAAAATTGAGCCGAGCTTGAGCTGAACATAACTTCCACAAGCTGAGATCGAGTTCAAGTTTTGAGCCCTAGTTGACCTCGAACCAACCATACATGTCACCAATCGAGCTCAACTTTAGTACATCACACTCTGTTCAACTTGTTTACAAACCTACATTGCGTGGTGGGCATACTGCCATTGCGTGGTGGGCATACTGCAATAGTTCAAACTTCAGTCTTCCTATTTCTGAATAATCAAATTTGGTTTTGTCTGTCACGGAAGATTAGATGAAATGAACTATGGGGTGTAGTTCATCTGGGTTGAGATCAACCTAGAGGAAATTATGGGAGAATTTTGAGAATGCAAATTCTTGAATGTTATCTCATTTCGATTAACATACTTGGTTATTATTGTATGCTGACATAAATAACGACAGAGTGGTTCTCTTCTTATCAGGGCATTGGAAGAGAAGCGGGCTCGGCTTGGTCTGGTTGAATGTGTAAACCATGATCTTTTACAGCCATATCCTGTTCTTCATGAGAAACCTGGTCAGTATTACTGAAAATATTTAAGCCACGATCCTTTCTATGTTGCGTATAATATATGCAGGGACATTTACATACATACCACACACTTCTTGTGTATTTACATATCTAACACCTAAACATTCATATTTACCTACTCACCACTCAAATCTTGAACATTGCATAAAAAATGCAACCATTTACATACATACCACTCACTTCTTATGTATTTACCTGCATGCTACCACTCAGATCTTAAACATTTCATAAAAAATGGAACCATCGCATATTTTTTATAAGTGAAATACACCTTTTCATGCATAGGTTAAGGACACCAAGATGTGATAAATGTAAATATTAAACTTTGGGTGCTTGATAAGTACACACATAAGAATTATGTGGTCTCTCTCTCTCTTTCTGTATATATATGTAATGTATGCATGTATGTATGGGGTATCATTCTCTGTTTTTAGATGTTTGATTGAGCTTTCATGTGGCAGCTGACATTGTTGCTCACATCAAGTTTACAGTGTTGTTAATGCCCAATGGATCAGACAGGATTACTCACCACCCTTTGCAGCAGCTGCAGCCTTCAAAAAATATAGATAATGATCCTGAAATCAAAACGTGGTTAGCTTTGGGAATAAAGACCAAGAAGAAGGGCGGTGGAAAGAAGAAAAAAGGTATGTGCTTTTGTTAATGTTATCAATTTGTAGCCCTTTTTTTGGTCCAGAGGTTTAGGTTTATACCCTTTTTGATAATCATTATCTGAATTATGAACATTTATTGAAAATAATAGTTGCTCTTCTTTATGCTTTTAGATATTTTGGTGATGGTTTAGAATTTTTTTTCTGTTATTTTTGGTGTCATGCATTCCACTTGATTTTTATGTATTTACATACCTAACATTTAAAACTTCGATCTTTATATATATGCCACCTTATTTATACATGAAAATTGTGGCATTTTAGATTTGACATGAAAGATTTGGGTGGTATAGATGAAAAAGCAATATTTAGGTCTCAGATATGTAAATACATAAGAATTAGTTGGTATGTATGTACATGTTCAAAAAAAAAAAAAAAGATATGATTGAAATTTTAGTTAGATTGCTTGCATAACATATGTAGCCGACCCCACGTAATGGGATTAAGGCTTTGTTCTTGTTGTTATTGTTGCTGCTGCTTGCATAACATATTGAATTCTATCTGATTAATCCTTCTGGACACATTCTAAGCTCGATTTGATCAAGATATCCTCATACAATTTTTTGACATTTTGCACTAAAAATCAGACTGTAATTTTGATATTGTGCAGGTAAGAAAAGTGAGAACTCAGCTGAATCTGAACCCATGGCAGAAGATGAAATTGAAGGGTCTGCCCAGGAATGAGAAAAACAGTTGGGTGATTTTATCGAGCTACCGAACAGATGGCATTTTTCTTCATAAAACACATGGGGAAAAAATCCTGCATAGCTTGTTTATGCGAAACATGTTTTAAAATTAAAAAAATAAAAATGTTGGGCTATAGAAGCAAGAAGTTTATTTTGTTTGCTAGCGCTCATTTCTGTTTAGCATTTCTAAGTAGCCCAGCTCAGTCAGTCTCCAACAGTTTAGAATGATGAAGATTGTAGTTTCTTAAAATGTTGGTTAGTGTATTCAAATATTATTTACATTGCATTTAGAATAACAATGCTTGATCTAAAAGGACTTTGCATAACATAATATATGTCCATTTATTTGGCAAAATAAATTAAAAAAAAAAATTGAAGTAGAGTATTTAAATATCCAACAATATCATTCCATTGTAAATGGATTTTTTACCTTGTTAACCAGCCATTTTGTTATTATATTTCTACCTTCCTATTTTAAAATTATGTACCAATCATAACATCCAATCCTTAAAAGGAATATAGCCAGTGCTCCTTAATTAGGGAAGGAGGATTAGTGAGACATGAATCTATGGGTTATGCGCTTATTTGTTTGGTTTATAAAATTTTTAGCCAAAGACTATCCTTCATATTCTAATATGTTTGCCTCACTCTCTACGAACACAAAAAAGAATGGTTAAAATACAATACTTACAAATTCATCTACAATACTCTCATAAACTGCTTAATGGGATAACTTCATAAGGCCAACATTATAATGTTATAACAAATCAAAAATAATAATACTAAACTAAGAGCAACATTGCCAATGAAATAAAAAAAAATTAAAATAATTAAAATACACTGCCAATGAAACCATTAGCAGATAGTGAGTAACTAGAAACCTTCATCAAATACAAAACTGTGCATTAAAAAATCAAGCAACTGCTTGAGGAGAGTTCAAATGATGCTTGTGAGGAATTAAGAACCCTATTTGTCTATAGAAGGGGCATTTAGCTTGAAACTAAAGGATATTTCTTCAATAAAATAAATAATGAATCCATTTGATCAATTACAACTATTATTAAAACAGACAGAGTTATATTCCCCCTTTTTTTAATCTGCCCACTTAGAGCTTACAGCAAATGAAGGCTAAACAGATTGATAAATGCTATGGGAAACATTTATCTAGAGAAAGAACAACTCATAATAATGATAATAAAAAGCATAGTGGCACAGAGAAATTCCTACTTTTGCAAAATTGCCCCATCCAAGCAAAAGAATGGCACAACTTTTAGTCACCTTCTACATCTTTTCAATTGGTCTAGAGGTTGATTAATAAAAAACGTAGGCTCATTCAGAAGCTATATGTTTGAATAAAAATGTATTTCATAGCTATCCAAATCAATAACACAAATCATTGAGAAGCTATAGAAAGGATGAACAAAACTTTGTCTATTAAAACAGAAAGAAAATGTATCCTATACAAATCACACTACAGCAGAATAACCCTCACCAAAAGATAACACGGAAAATACAAACGAGCCCCCAATAAAACGGCAAAACTGCACCTGACATCCAATAAGAGCATTAATAGAAAATTAAGCATTACCTAAATGTGAATAATAAGCAATGGCTATCACAACTTTGAAAAATTTCCGCATTGTTGATGAAACACGAGAAGTACAAAATGTTTAAAACAAAAATTTTATCAGTAGCTTCCCATCGGAGGCATGCCGAATGGTGGCATCGGGGGCATGCCCATCCCACCCATTGCGACGGGCGGTGGCGGGGGTACGAAGCCTCCGCCAACTCCCCCCATGCCAGGAATCGGGGGAGCAGGCAAGGCAAGGGGAAGAAGTTGGGCGTACATATTCTGCAAAAATTAAAAAGAAATGGTGATTTGCAAGCGTTACACAATACATATAAAAATGCTGCTTCGCTCCAGGAAAAATAAATGGAAGATTTACATAACACTAAATTCCTATGCATTTACTTATCTAACAACTGAACTTCAATTATTACACACACGCCATGCCACCTTACCTATGTAAAAAAGGTGTATTTTACTTTTTAAAAGTTAAAAATCTTTTGACTTTTGATATGATACGAAAGATTTGTCTGGTGTTAATGTAAAAAATAAAGTTGTAGGTTTTACGTATGTAAATACATTGAAATTGGGCAGCATGCATGTAAATACCCCAAAATAGATACCTGTTGAGCTACCATATCTTTTTCTTCCTTCTCTTTGGCTTTCACTTCGTTTTGTGTTTCGATTTTATCCTTTATCAGTTCATCCACCTTGCCCGAGTACTCGCGGATAACCTATGTGGAACATTGATTGCATGATAAATGCAAAGGAAAAATAAAAAACTGCAAAATGTAATAAACCTACTTGAAGGAGATATGGGAAGGCAAAGTCGATCATGTTATTCATCCAGGCAAGCTCAAGGACGACATCCAGCCTGATTAGCTCATAACAGACAAAGAGGCATGAAGCAAAACATTCCTTCTTACCCTGTGAGCATAGGAAAATATTAATAACAATAGGAAAATATTAATAACAATAATGAAAAGCCCTGTATATAAAGTTTAGATGAAAAAAAAAAAAAATTATAGTTAACAGGAGGTGACTGGCTCTTTAGGACAAAATTTCCAAACGAGGTGCTGCCCCAAGCATGGAAGGTGTTTGGCAATGGCTACATTGGGGGTGGATTTCCTATCTTCAGCCACAGAATAACTGCTTTTCCGACTTTGCCTGGCAGGGGAGCAGCAGTGGCCGCAGCCCCAAACAGATCTCACAAGAACTAAAAACAAGAGGTATTGTGTATTTAATTCTCTAATTAATTGAATGGCAAAGGAATGACGACCTAAGAGAAGGCTCTGTTCGCAACCAAGATTGGGAATTGCAAATAAATAAATAAAAACTTTCAAAATAGTACCCTGACCATTTACATGGGCCATTTAATACCGGAGCATAAAAGTGCCAAATTAGTCCTCAGGTTCTTTAATTGGAGCTGAAATAGTTGTCCATGGGAACTATTTCAGTTTATATTAAAAGTGATTGGAGATTAAATTGGCACTTTTATATACTATGGGACTAAACCTCTGTAAAAAATAAGGGGAATATTTAGACACCTTTCTCCAAATAAGAATTTATATTTTGGAAGCATTCATAAGGCATAAAATAGACCTAAAAGAAATTTAATGAATACGTTCCACTAAACAGCCAAAAAAAAAAGAGAATTAAAGCAAACTCTCATAAAGATGAAGCCAGGAATGGAGATTGCTGTAATCACGGATATACATAATATTACTGGAGATCATTATAGCATTGCTTCACCTCAAATTTGACTATACTAAGTGAAATGAACTATTAAACAGCATCAGATATATACCTGCAGCATAGAACGACTGAAGCTAATTAAATAAGTATTTTAAGGTTGCATTTTATTATAAGTTTGTTTTGATCATGCATTATCATTATAGCTAGAAATACAAATGTTAAAATGTAGATGAAAAACATTCTTCTTCCTCAAGTTAAGGTTATATCAAACAAGCACATGATCTTTCAACCTTCGATATTTTAGAAGATTTCTTCTCTTTATGTGAATTTATTCAAAAACACTTCAGTTCATTTCGCATCCCAAAGAAGAAACCTTCTGTAAATTTAGAGCAATAAAGCAAAACAATTTTTACCATTTTTCTAAAAATTACCAATTTTGATTAATTTCAAGAAAATGCGCATATATCATAAAATGAAATAAAAAAGACTAAAAAACACACACACACACACTTGGTTTAATTTCCTTACAAATCTAGGCATCTGGAGTCATTGATTGTGTGATGCTGACAGAAAAGAATGACATAGGAAGTAATATTCACCTGCTCAATAAAGTAAACAAGCAGCTCCTCAGCAAGCTCACGGTCCCCAGACTGAGATGCAGTTTCCATGGCATCCTTGTAAAGTTTGTCCTTCTTAGACAGTGCAATGGATTGCTTCCATCTTCCAGCTTTCTTGTAAATGTAAGCAGCAATCCGCCTCATTTCAAGAAGCTCATGCTTCTCAAGCTGCATGGACAACAATAAATAAATACATAAGTATCATTGCAAAGTATCTTCAAGGTGTGAAATACAACTATCACCACCTTTTGTGCAAGTCCAATTTGATCAAAGTTATCATGCATATCGACTGATTCCCGAAGTCGTTCATAGTCCTCTTCCTCTACATATATCTCATTTAATGCTTCATTCACTGCAGCTACATTATTACTTTGCACCGCAACCATATATGGCTTAATAAGATGCAAATGGCCAGCCTACGCCCATGGAAAATAGTAATAACAATAAGCATCTCAAGATATTAGCCAGCAAAAGGATCAAAAGAGTAATAACTTAACACAAAGATACTAGTATAAAAAGCTACTCTCCAAATACCTTTGAAATAAAACCTACCACCACCAGTTGCACGAAAACAAAAGCGTACCTTTCGCAAAATATCAACCACAACCTTTGAAGTAAAACCTACCAGCACTAGTTGTACAAAAACAAGAGCGTACCTTTCGCAAAATATCAACCACACGTGTGTGATCAACACGTAGGGCTAGCACGTTAAGAAGATCATTGATGAGGTCTGGATGTTCTTCCAAGTAGAAATGCACGGCCTTGTAATAAAGCTCAACATTAGCAACTTTAACTGAAACATCTTTGAACTGCATGTGATCCCATGCATCTGGCGAATGGTTCATAATTGTGGTGGCAGCATTGTCAAATTCATCATACTGAATGTACAGATAAGTAAGCTCCTTCCAGTGTTGTTGCTCATCACAGACACGAATAAGTTTTGGAATGTTGAGGCGTGTAGAGAAAAGTTTAATGTGCTCCATAAGTTTCTCCTCTCGATACCTAGCATATAGCACTCCCAACTCCGTAAAAATGCCCATGTGAGCACGTTCTAAACCAAGTCCGCTCTCCATAAGAGAGATAAGTTCATTGAAGCATCCCCTGTTCTGGTAATAATCACTGACTTCTTCCAAATCATCAACCTACAACATCAAAATAAAAAAAGACATGCGAGGCTTCATTAGAAACACTTTGAATGTCTGGTTTACAGTGCACGGAATGTGACCGCTTCATTTAAAAAAAATGATACCTGGACAATGATGTTAAGCCCACATATTTGTGCCAATCGAAACTCCTCGGCATCAACGCAAGCAAAGCAAACCTCCTTCCATGTCTTCGAGCTGTTCGCTTTACGAGCAGCATCAACTGCACCTTGGAATTGTTTCAGCTTAACAAGTGTACTAGCCAGTTTGGCCCAGTTTGAAATGAAGGCAAATATAATTTTAGCAGCTTCATATAATTCTGCATCGTATAATCGGTCGCCAACATTTTGAAGATTTGCAACATTTGGCATAAGAATGAATTCTTCAATATCACCAAGACGATCAATCTTAGCATATGCATATATTAATTCACTGTCCACCTTAGGCTCCTTCACCTTTTGCCTCACCATCAATAGGTACCTCACCAAGTCATGATACACATTGGCATCTTCCGCAGCACGAATAACATCCAAAAATTGTGTTGCATCATCCGCACGAATAAATGATTCGATTGCATCACTCACTAGTCCTTCCCTTAACTGAGCCTTAGCAACCTGACTCCAAACAGAATCTTCTTCTACCCGGAAAGCAAACTCTACAGCTCTCTCTATGCTTCGGATATTGTCCAACAAGACATTCACAGCTTGCACATTCAAGTTGAACTTCTTAAAGATAGCAAAGGCTTCCTCATATAATTGCCCTTCAACAGCAACCTCCCCAACTGCAGGCCCATCAAAGTTGTCCAACCGATTAACGTAATCCATGACCCTTGACGGATCAGCTTTAATTGCTGTCAAAATCAGCAGATTCTGCAAATTGAAGTTTCCACTAAAGGCAGAATTCTGGAGTACAATCTTTTCAAGGAGTTCAATAAGTTCATGTGGAAGATCAGCAGTCATAAATGCTTTAACAGCAGCAGATACTTGCTCCGGACTTTTGCTTTCAGGCAATGCTGTAGAAACAACCTGATCGATAAGCTGCCTTCTATATTCATTCTCAGGTTCAAGAACCTTGGCCCAGAGATCAGCATCCATTCTTTCTACAACATACCTAGAATTGAAAAAAAAATACTTTCATCCTATAGCATAAGAAATTGCTGAAAAAAATAGACCAGCTCCATTTGGAATGGATTAATAAATTGCAAAAGAAAAGGGAAGAAAATCCCACATACCTAGCTTGTAATTTGAACAGGGAATTCTTGTTTGTAACACTAATAAGTTCATCATCACATTGCCCTCGCCTGTATGCAACAACCGCTAAAGTAGGATCCCGCTTCTCACAATATTTACCAACAACACGGGAATCATAAAATGGATTGGTAGTCAAGAAATGCTCTGGATTATTGTTGCTGTCAATGATAATTTTTCCTAGAGCGTTGTGAACGTGCACATCTTGACTTCCCTCGCTCACAAGATGTTCTAGGAACTGTGTAAGTAACCGAAGACGATTTCTACAAAGCACAGTAAAAGATAACTTGGTTTCTAGCCATATCATTTTAAAAAGATTACTTCGTTTCTAGCCAGAAACATTAAATTGTCCAGATGAACAAAAAATTTAACAAACCTTTTCTCACATTGCTCCACAAGAGGCTCAACTGGAAGGAGGGACCGAACTGAAAGAATAAGGCCTTTGATAAAATCTTCCNCTCTCAAATATCGCTCAAAAATGCATAGAATGAAAGTAATCTCTCACTTTTCCTCCTCTCATGCACTCTAAGTGTTGGAAATATTAAACCCCCTCTACACTTTTCTCTCCCTTCCTTAGGCACCTCCTCCCCTTTTTTCTCTTCTTAGGCACCAAGAGACTCTTCTTTTTATAACCTTTGAAAACCTCCAGGAGTCAACTTAGATGCCCCTTCAAAATTCGTCCAAATACATTAAATTTACCAAAAAAAATAAAACTGACTGTGGCGCCTACGCGCCAACCTTCTAAAAGCCTGAAATAATTGCATGGTGCCTAAGTTCCAGATCCTAGCGTCATGGCATCGGGCTCTCTGTTTTCACGTATTGGGTCAATCGTTTGGCAACAGTTCTCTTTTTGCTCCTTTGCTCCATTTGACTCCATTTTGCTTCATTTTTGCTCCTTTTTCTCCAAAACTCCGTCTCTCGTACCTAAAATCAAAAACATGTAAAATAACTTTCATTAAAGTGTAATATTACTAAATTTGAGCATAAAATATTTATAAAAAATTAGCACATTTTTAGGCATGTCAATTCCCCCAAACTTCAATGTTACTTGTCCTTAAGTAACTCTCCTTTTTTATAAAATAAATACTTTAATTTATGGTAGTGGGTTTCTTTAAAGATTCTTGTAGTTTTATCCCATAATGTGATCATGTAACTTTAGAAAAAATGTCAATAACTCAGGCTAGAAATAGGGTATAAGAATATCTAGTAATTAAGTTAGGAATTTTGATTTTCTAATCATTTAAAAAAAAATTGTAATTTGTTAGACTTAGGATCCTAGAAGAATTAAAAGATAGAATTATATGAGAACTCTATTAGTAAGATTTGACTAATACATTTAGAATTGATAATAAGCTTCGAATTATAATTAAGTTTCTTCCTTTAAGAAGACTCAAGTGAAGCTAATTTTTAGGCATATTCTTAAACTTCTCCCCACATATTTTATTTTTACTTTTCCTTTTTTTTTCTCTTAGGATCTTTTTAATCCTTACTCTTTTATGTGAGGATTAATATATATGAATAGCCTTTAATGATTTTGTACATCACTATTCTCTTCCTAAAGTTAAAAACTTATCACATTTCCTTACTTTTTAATATGTATTAGTTTTAAAAATGAGTTTTCATAGAGAATCAACTCTTTTTTAAAGTGTAAATCTAAGATTCCTAATGTTTCAAAAATACAATTTTTTTTACTATAAATATTGTCTTAAACCAAATACCTTAACTCTAGAACTACTCCTTATCAACAAAATTTTTAACATAAGTCTACAATAACATTCATATAATAAAAAAATTAGTTTTATAAAGATAACACAAAATATCATAGGTTATTTTAAAATAATTTAAAATGTAGTCTATTGAGGACAAGTAAAGCTTAGTTTTTAAAAGTTTTTTCCGTCCCGCAAACTTAGATTTTTAAATAGTTTAAAATATTTTAATACAGAAATATAGGTAGGAAGAAAATTTTTCTAAATTATTTTCTATGATAATTTCTAAGCATGAACAGGTGAACAGATATACCAGTAAAGATAGGTGTGTAGCTGAAAGTAATTCTCAATTAAATATGTTATAATCATGAAGATTTGCTAAGTAAAAGACTACTCTATCACNATTGTAATGAATTGTGGATTGTCTCATATGATTCTTGATCAAGACTATATTGAGCGTTGACAATTGTGCCCAAATATCTCTCTTGGATTTTCGAAGAATCATTAATTTTATAATCCTCTAAATTGATTTCGATGATTTTTTTCTTTCATTTTTTTGCACAAATTCTGTGACTTTTTGGATTTTGTAAATCAGGAGATTGAGGAGATTTATTTTTTGATGTGTAGGCCATTGGACTTCCATATAAATATTGTTGAAAATTTATAAACTTTCATGGAGCCACATTAGGTTGGCACCTACCTCTCCCCCCTCTAAAGGTGAAAGCACCCCGCTGGGGTGTCATTCTAACCTTTTGATGAGGGGTGATCCACCCCTCCTTGTCTTTCTCCTTGTAAAAATTTACGAGTGAGAAAGTTAGGTAAAAAATTAGTATTACCTGCAATATATTCTATATCAAATTCAAAATAAGATAATTGAGCTTGTCAGTTGGTAAAAATTTGCTTATAGACAAGATTTTTTATGTCTCTTTGCAGTATATACTTAATTGAACTGCAATCAATTCGTAATAAGAATTTATGATTTAATAAATCAACTTGGAATTTGTTAATGCATTTGACTACCGAAAGCATTTCTTTTTTGATGGTCGAGTATTTTTCTTGAGTGGTATTCCACTTGTCAGATGTAAAACGAACTAATTGTTCAGTATTAAAAACTTTTTGCTTTAAGATTCCTCCATAGCTAATATTAGATGCATCTATCTTTATTATTTTAAGGAGAGATAGATCTGCTATATGTAAACAGGGTAATGTTTTTACCTTTTGCTTAATTAATTGGACAGTTTTAGTATGATTTTATGTCCATGGATTATGTTGTTTCTTTAATCTATTGTAAAGAATAATAACATTTAAAGCAAGATCTTTGAAATAGTCTGAGCGAACCTAGAAATCTCTGTAATTGATGGAGATCTGAGATTTTATCATGAAATTTAGAAGCGAATTCAATACTTCTTTCAATTGAAATAATTATATTCCAGACAATATTATGTTCTAATATGTATTTCGGTTTGAAATAATTTAATTTTGGGCGTAGAGATTACTAGCCCATTATTTTTGGCAAACCATTGAAATGTCTGTAGATGTTAAAATGCTCCTCTATTGATTTAGAGAAAACAAGTATATCATCAATATAAACTAATATATAATCAGAATATCGATTAAAGATTTCATTCATAATTTTTCGAAATTTAGAATGAGCATTTTTTAAACCAAACGGCATAACATTCCATTCATAATGACCAAACGAAACAGTAAAAACTGTTTTATATCTGCCAGATTCAAGTATTTGAATTTGCCAACATCCAGATTTTAAATCAAAATTTTAAAATATTATAGATTTACTTAAGCCATTAAGTAAGTCTCTTTGATTCGTTATGAGATACCGAATCCATTTTAAAACTTTATTTAAGGGTTTATAGTTGATAACTAATCTAGGCTTATTTCTTTCTTTTTCTGCATTATTCATAAAATAGAATGCAGTACAACTCCTAGGTGAGCGGGATTTTCTAATTAATTTCTTATTAAGAAGTTCATTAATTTCTTCTTTATAAATTTTTAAATATTCTTGATTCATTTGACAAGGTCGTGCTGTTGTCTTGATGTTTCTTTTATCAAAATTATCAATACAGTGCTTTTTTCTATCCCAAAAAACAGCTGAATTGTCATCACAAATTTCTTTTGACATGTTTTTATGTAAAGTAGAACTTTTTTCATTATTGAATTTTTATTCAATTTTTCTTCTATAGATAATAAAGTAATTTCTTCTTGTATGAAATTAATTTGGTTTTTTTAACTTGAATTAATTTTTTTCATTCAAAATAATTTCTGTAGGATTAGTAATAAATTCAAAAATAATGGTTGTTCCAAACTTATTATAATATGTGTCAGTATTATTGATTTTATTAATTAACATAATTTTATAAAAAAACATAGCTCCCAAAATAATATGTTGAGTTAAAATTTTAACTAATAGAAAAAGAGTATTAATGCAAATATCATTTTTGCAAATATTAGCAGAAGAAATTTCATATTTAATTTCCATTTTATTTCTAGACGTAGAATTTAGCTGCTGTGTAGTTTTCTCAAAATATTTAGAAGGTATTATTCCTTCTTGAATATAATTCATATCTGCTCCACTATCAACAAAACAGTAATATTAGATAAAGTATATTCTCGATTTATATTTAAAGTAATGGTTATAAACCATTTATGCATAATAAATTTTTGCAAGGAATAAAAAATATTGTCCTAAATTATTATCATTTTCTACAAATATTTCAGTAGTTGTATTATTTAATTCTAATTTTAGTAATCTAGTATTTATTTTTCTTGATTTTTTTGAAAAATATTTATCTCATATTTTAAAATATTAACTTTATTTTTTAAATCATTTGTAGTAGTAGGTCTACTATCAGTATTTAAAATTAAAGCTTTATTTAAAGCTTCTTTCATTGAATATCCTTGAAAAGGAATGTTATTAGAAGAGGAGGATTCTCCTTTAGATTCAATTATTATTTAAGCATTTTATTTCTAATCTTTTCATCCTCAATTTGAGATGCAATTTTAAGTATTTCTTCTTTCATTAAAGAAGATAAATTAAATAAGCCGTTCATTTCAACTATAGATTTGTAATAATTTTCATTATTACATTTGCACTCAGATTCTGTGCAATTATTTTCATCAAATTCTGATGAATAAGAGGAATTGTCTTCTATTTCGTCTGAATTGTCAGAAGTCTCCGGATTTTTAGGAGATGAATTTAGTATAAATTTGAAAATAGATTGCTTAATATTTTCATCAATATTAAGCAAATTTATTTATTTTTACTACGCATTTATTTGCATAGTAGCCAGTTTTGTCACATTTGTAGCATTTTATTTCTTTGATTTCTCTATTTTTGTTTTTCTTATGAGAAATTTTTGGTCTTTTCTCTGAATAATATTTTTCAGAGTGCTTATGATATTTCTATTTTTGTGAAAGATTTCTCTTTTTATTTTGGAAATTTAGAAAAATCATAAGCAAATTGTTCACAGAAAGCGCCTAATTGTTTTCTTTCTGTTAATCATTCTTTTTTAATTTGATATCTCAATTTGTGATCTGTACATAAGACTAAACCTTCTTGTGCACAAGTATTTATCAGTTGTCCATATGTCAGCTTTTCATATGAAATACGTTTAATATTAGTATCTTGTAATTATCTTTTTACTTTATCAGCAAAAAGATTAGGCAAATCTTCAATAAATTTTTGCTTTCAGTACAGATTATTCACATATGGTAGAGACATTACTCTAATTAAAAAGACATCTTTATACCAACGAAAATGTGTTAAAATAGTACATCTTAATTTTTGTAAAAGAAAACGAATTTGCTCTCCATTATCAGATACTATACCAGTAAAATGCTGTAAAATAATGATAATTAATCTATAAACAACATCAATATTTTTTTTATTAGGGTTTCTTACCATTGTAGAACTTAAAAATTCTTCTCTTTGTTCATGAGTTAAATAATTATCCCACCAGCCTTTGAGAAGGCCAGTAAACCCACTTGTTAATTGTGTTACAATTTGATGGGCTCGATTATTATGACTATGTACGATAGAGACATAAATCATCTTTCTTTGTAATACTATTTGTATTTGACAATTAGTCATACCATCAATATCACATTCATAAATATTAGATGGATTATAAACATTTTGATATTTATTTTTATTTTCTTCATATAAAACATCTGCAGGGGTAGGTCGAGGATAGTAATATCAACCTGTTTGTCTTGTTTGATATGAAGATGAGGCTTTATTTCCTTTTATTTTATGTATTTTAAATAATTCTAGATCTGAATTATTATCTTAGAATTGTTCTTCAATATGTTTTATTTTTATTTTATCATTATCAAAATTTTATGATTGATCGTTTAATTGATCATCTTTATTTAAGGTTGTTATTTTAGTAATTTTTATATTTTTAATTAATTCTTCAAAATCCTCAGTCGATGGTCCTAGGTGGAAATTAGGACTAGGAGATGGTTGTAAAGTAGGAGCTGAATATATGATTATCGAACTTGCTTTTTCTTCTTTTTGATTTTTTAAAGAGAAAAAGAGTTGATCAATTTTATTTTATAATTTCATAAAGTGATTTGATATTAAAGATAGATTTGTATTTGTAAAATTTAATTGTTTGATTACACCAATAAAATCTTTAGTGGCTTTGGTTTCTAGAGTTTTTCGAAAGCATTTAACTCAAAATTTGGATTTCTATTATCTAAATCCAATATTATGGGAACAATCGAAGGATAAACTGATTCTACTATTTCTCTAGAATTAATTTTCCATTTCCTGGTTTGCATGTCTAATTCATCTTCTATTTTTTTGGTTATATGATTATTAAACCAGGTTAAGAATGAAAGAAATTATTTTTTGTCATAAAATCTATTTTCATTTTCTTCAAAATAAATTTCAGAGATTTTTCTTCTCTCATCTTTTGTGGTATAACTACGATACCGATTTTTAAATGATTCATATTTTAGTTATAGATAATCATTGATTAAAGTTTGCCTGATTTGTTTTTTGGGGAATTGTTTTAAATCAGTCATTATTAAAATTAAAACTGGCTTCCGATTGATGGAATAGGTTTTCTACCCTATTTGGGCATAATAAATTATTATTTGATAGATTTATTTTATTTATCATATGATTTATTGTTGATAATTCATCCGAATCATTTTAAGATATATTAAAAGAGGGATAAGATATTAGTGGAAGAGTAATGGATCTTCTCGGATTGAATCTTATGACAACATCTCCGTTAGCATCTTGACTAACTTGTTGAACATCCCGATTTATTACAGGATGAGAATTTATAGCAGTTTGCAACTGCCATGATTCAAGGAATCTTACTTCATCCCATTTTATAGTCCTATTTGTAGATATAGTTGAAGCTAGCAAATTAGTTTCAACAATTGTAGATCTATTTGTTGGCTTCATGTTATTTTTAATATTCAGACATAAAGTATTTGTAACTTTGAAATGAATTCAATATATTATTGTGATTATTTTAGATCCAGGAAAAAATTCATACCTGTGTAACTTTATCTGTATTTTAGTTGCTTCAAAGAGATTTATGTTTGTCAGTGACAAACTTAGATTTGGAAAAGTGTTAAAGAAAACGGGCCCATGACATAGGCTAGTTTCCATGACACTGCTTGCGACATAAGAGAAATGTGGATATGGAGTTTGCAGTTAGAAAAGAATAGTGGAGTGGAGTGAATGAAGAAATTAAAGAGAGAGAGAGAGAGAGAGAGCTTTGGGGAGAGGAAGTGAAGGTCTTGGTTGGGGGTGGAAATGGAGAGAGAGCCAACAGCTTGAGAGGCATTGGGGATTGAAAGTGTGGGTTGTCTCTATTTCTTTAGATCTGTGAGGAAATACTCAGAAAGAGTTGAAGTTTTTAAGAGGTCACCAGTGATGAGGAGTAAAAGAAATGGCCATGCTTTGTGCAAGTTCCCCTTATGTGTTCTTTACTAGGAATGTGTCTCTGATGTGTTCTATCTTGGTGTTAGCTCATCTTCTCGTTCACAACACGATCCACGCTCACCGCACCTTTTAAATTATTGAATTCAATCTATTTGGTGTATATGTCCAAGGAATGGAACGTTGGACCGAGGGAAAGAGATTGAGAGGGAGAGAAAGAAAGGAGAAGAGGAAGACTTCCCCAGCCAAGTGGAAATGGAGTGTTCTCGGGGCTCTTCGACCCAATTTATTCTATTGAACACTTGAGTTACAAGTGAGAGGAGCCTCCCCTAGAAAATAGGGGGGGTCTTCTTTACATTATGAAACCTTATTATTTATAAAAGATAGGGAGGGGTAAAAAGTATATAAAAATTACATATTCAACCCTGCCTTAAAGAAAAAAAAGCAAATGACATTTTAGTCTCTTTAACTTTGACCATTGAATAACATCGAGATTTGTGATGAAATTAATCAGTTAGTTGAGAGAACTGATCTGCCAACTGATGTGAGGTGGTTGGAAGAGAGATTTGGCTTGTCAATTGACATGAGGTTGCCGAAGGAGAGAACTTAGTCGACCGATTAACATGATGTAGCCGATTGAAATATTTTTGCCTCTGGCAAGGACTTGTTTTGGCCTGGCGAGGTCAGCGTCATTTTCTATCCTCACACTTTCAATTTTTTCAATAGCGAACAACACTCAACAAAAAAATAAATGTAAAGTCGATGCTAATTTTGTGTCGAAATAAAATCCGACGTGACACTAAAATGCATGTTTCCTGTAATGATATCTAATTAACTCTCTCTTCTTAGTAATGAGGCATCCGAAGTGCCAATCTCAATTGAGTCAACTATATGTGTTAAAATTTTGTTCTTCCCTCCCTTCTTCATGCCCATCTAGAGCACAACATATCTATATTATTAACTTTTTGGGCCATCAAAATAGCTCTTTAATATTTAATATTTTTAGAGCTTAAAAATCCCTACATTTTATCTATGAAAATGCTGGATTCCAAGATGATCTCCCTTCAGTTTTATAGTCTATTTCCAGAAATCTTAGTCAAAATGGAATGGTAGAGATAAGAAAAAGTTAAATCATAGAAGTCAACATTTCATTAGACCAAGGTTATATAATTTGTACGCATAGTACTGGACCATCCAAATGCCACATTTTCTCACATTTTTGTACTAGGAGCTTTCAGTTTTACATTACATATAGCCCTTTTCCATTATTTTCTCCTTTTTTCTTTGTTTTTAACATTAAACTTTCCCTTTCTATTTTATCTTAAAAATTAAATTTTTTGCTTGTTGCATTAAAAAAATTTCTATAGATAAAAAAGAACCAGCTTAAATAAAAAAAAAGAAGATTTACGCAATAGATTACTTAAAACTTAAGGATCTGTTTGGGGCAGTTTATTTAGTATGGTGGCGTTTTGAAAACGCACCTGACCAGTTTTGGTAAACTACGTTTTGACAGTTTATGCGTTTTCAAAACGCCAAAAACTGCGTTTTCACACCGCACCTATCTAAGTGCGGTGTCAACTTTCTGGCTGCGGTCTGACTTTTATAAAAAAATAAAAATTTGTAATGGTCACCGCACCTAGCTTATCAACAAATTATTTTTAATCGGCTTATCAGCAGATTATTCAATAAGCAGCAGCTGCCCCAATCGGACCCAAGAACCACTCAACGAATAATATATTACTAAAATTTAACATAAATAGAAAAAAATCATCAATAGATTTGAAAGATAAAGAGAACTTACAACCAAGAAATCATCCTCAATAAGAATTATCCACAAAAAAATTATTAAAAAAAAAACTTCAACAAATAACCAACTAATATAAAATTATCAAATACTTAACCAAAACCAAGCTTAAGAAAGTTGTCATGTATATAACCATCCATAACCAACACTATGTCTCTCTATCATTTCCTCCCCTCACTTTCCCTCTCTTAAATCTTCCCATCAAACTCCATGGAAGTGCAGCCGCAATCCAACTTGCCGGAGAACATCTCTGACGACGACGACGACACCGGCATCCACCGTTCATATCTCTGCATCTTCTGCAAGCGAGGCTTCTGCACAGCACAAGCCTTAGGTGGTCACATGAACATCCATCGCAAAGATAGAGCTAAGATCTTGAGACAGACAGAGCTAAAAGAAAAGTATAGTTATAATCCTTCTCTAGTTTCTTACACTTCTTCTGAGGTATGGATGAAGAATTATAATATAGGTTTAAAGAGGAAACCTAATGAGTTATGGCTGTTTGGAGATGATGGTGGAAAGAGAGGAAGAATGGGTGGAGTAAAGATGACGATGGAGAGAGTTGAGGAGAAAGGAGGAGGATTGGATTTGGAGCTTAGACTCGGTCTTCAGCCTTCCATGTGAAGTATATATGTTGTTAGTTTTCATGCATGGGCAGATTGTATTTGTGTACAGTTTATGTATGAAATGTAACACGGGTCTGAATGTTAATTAGTTATGTGTTTTTGTTGGTGTTTATGAATTTAGGGTTTAGTTTCTCCTTGTGCTTGCTGAACAGATGTGTTATTTGGAAAGAAATATTAGGTCGGGATTGTAAACGTATTAGGAGTTCAATGGTAGGGTGTCACGTGCAACTGATCCTTAAAAAAATGTATCACAGTGGGGTCATTTGACACGTGACGCCACACCATTAGACTCCCAATACATTAACAGTCCTTACATGATAATTCCTCGTGTTATTTGGAGAAGGAAATGAATTGTTTTTTTGTTTATTTCTGGGTTCAAGATAATGACTGTAGCAGATAGGTGGTTATAGGGAAAATGGGGAATGAGATTGAAAGGCAAATTTGGAAGCAAACAATATGCATGTAGGGACAAAATATATATGATATTGACTCATTAAACTTGTATTTTTTTTTATAAATTTAATTGGTTGCCCACAATAGTTTTATTCTTTCATTTTTTTCATTATTAGGTGTGAAATATGTTTTTGTCTTGAGTATAATTTTGTCAAGAAATGTTCAGCATTATGGTAGAATTGTTAAGTGACATGATAGGAGGAATAAGAAACAATATGAAAAGAGCACATTTTAGTAGAGCCTTTGTTTGAGTGAGAGATAGATTGGGGTTAGTTTTTCATATGTTTTGTGGGCAAGTACTTAGTTTTGTGATACTTTATCTTTTGGGGTTATCTTGTGTTGTATTCCTTCTATAGCTGCGTCTCCAATTTCCTTCTTAGCGCTAATGGCATGAGGACAGATTAATATACTTGATTAATCCAACAAGTCGATGACAACCCTTCAAATGACATATATAAATATTCTATGGGATATATATATATATATATTGGACTTGTCTCCTAGTCATCAACTCTAGCTAAGAAAAAAAATTTCTATTATGATATATCCATGCTAGCGAACTCAAGAGCATCATATGTAATATGCCTCATGTACTATTAATAAGTATGAATCAACATGATATTAGTTAGAAAATTGGTCTAAACATTATTAGTTTGTCTACAATATTGTGGCAAGTCTTGGATTGAATATTTATTTATAGATCAAATGTGTTGAAACCCCTGCAAATTTTTATGGTGTTAGAAATGTTAATTATACAGGAACATCATAAAATTTGAATTTTGATGTATTTTTATTTTGTTGAAGACTCGTAGTAAGGAAGAGAGCAATGCGGAGGTAGTATAATATAGATATCTTCGAAATTCATCTAAGATGAATACAACATTGGTATTTATAGGTTTATCAGTGGGAGCCATTGTGAGATGAGGGAATGTGAATCAAATGAATGTTTACAAACTAACGGTTCAGATCTTATGGAGGACAATGTTTGCAAAGCCCCATGTGTAGGTTGCTTATTCAAGCTAAGAAGCTAATGATCTTGATGCATTGTGAAACCCTCTCAAACTTGATATTCATGGGAGTAAAACTCAAGTTTGTGATGTAGCTTGTAGAATTAGGAGGTGGAGAGGAATTTGGTTTGAATTTTTACTATTTGATCTTCCTTGTTGATGTGGCAAATCTTGAGTATTTTGGCAGAAATGTGATCATGAATAAAGTGGAAGATGATATCAATATATTTGGCGTGTCTGTGAAAAAATTGGATTATTGGAAATAGTGATAGTTGAAGTATTGTCTTAGAGGATCAATCTAGGGTGACTTGAAATTGAACATTGAGAAATTTGAAATTGGTTCAAGCTCTTTCATGTAGAATCGAGTGTGAAGTTTTTGAATTAGATGATGAATGAAGGTAGAATCATTTCTATTAAGTAGGTCATATTTTATGTAGATTAAGAGGTATATATTTTGACTTTATAAAGAAGAAGGGAGAGTCAGCAGAGTTGAGTGTGTAACTTTATTGTTTGGGATAGCCATACAAAGTGAAGTACTATTGTCTTCATGCATGCTTGAGTCCATCGGTAGCTTCGCAAAAGTGGACAAACATGATTGGGGAGTTGTGAGCTGACAAAGCCCTATGGTTGCTTGATTTATATCATGCCATCAAAAAATTATGGAAGAATGCCTTGAAGACATCAAACTGAAATATTGGACAACTGTGATAAAGAGCTACTAAAAGAGAAGTTTGAATAGTTGTAATTTTAGGCATTGGGCTGAATAAATTTTCATAGTTAATATCTTGCCTGAGCAAAGCCCTCAACAACTAGATTATGCTTATTATTTAACACTAAACCATTAAACTATTGCTTAGTTTCGTAGGTCCACTTGTAGCCTAGTATTGGTTGGTTAGTGGGAGGAGGAACAAAATCCTAACTACCGTGTTGTTGAAGGGCCATGAACTCCTATGACATAGTTTATTTCTGTTAAGGTTGCTTTATGTATTGAGTGAAGCGAGTTGGGGGAGTAATGATAAGAATCACATGAGATTGTATGGATGAAAATGTAATTCATATAGTTGAGTGCAAATAAATAGAGAAATAAACTTTGAAGGGTGTAGAGTTAGAGGACTTTAGAGTGACAGATTAAAGCCCCCAATTTGGTTTATTGTTTTAGGTCTTGATACAAGATGATAGCCCACAAGTGGAGGGAAAAGAGGGAATGCTTGAGTGAGAGCTAGTTTCTTCCTTACATAGCCCGTCTTTAGGACTATTCAAACTTTAAATTAGCCAATATTCTTTATAGCAACTCTAGTAAGGGTAAAGAATAATATTGCATTTATTTGGCACAACACAGTTTGAATAATTCCACAACATAATTCCTATACTTGTTACCGATTCATGATAATGAAAAATGTAATTTATTATATTGCTTTCATCTTATGATATCTAGTTAAATTTAGTTAGTTGTTTACTTTATTTATAAATTATCAAAAATTACCAAAAAGAATTGAATTTTTATTCTTATTATAACATCTATAGTTTGAGTAAGAAGTAGTGTTTGTTATCTAGTTTCTTATTACAAGATTGCAATTCTCTCTGTGGATTCGATATTTAGGGTTTAATCAAAAAGACCTATATTACTTGATAATGATACGTATAATTGTGAAGTATCCCAATATTTAAATATAATAGTTGCATTCCTATTTGCTTTGGAGTCAAGTTTTTGGCGTGGTTATAAAGAAAGAAATATAAATAAAGAACATTGAGAATATAACCACACATTCTTCGTAGTACTGTCTATAAGTCGGGATCAGTGTGCCTAGGAAACAATCAATAATACTTGAAGTAATCAGCAATAAAAGTAACATAATATGTTTTTCCACTAAGAGATTTCAAATGGGCGGGACCCATACATTAAATGAACTAAGGCAAATTGGTATTTAGCTCCAAATGTAGAAATAAGAAATGATATTTTTTTTGCTTTTAGAAGTTTTACATGGATTATAAAAAAATAGATGTTGAATGTAGATGAAATAATTTTTCTTGGAGATTTTTAAGAGAATTAGGGAGTGTGGATGACTCAAGCATTGAATCCATAGATTGGTTGGGGAGATTTTTTAGTACATTTCATGTGGGATGGAGATAGGATTTAAGCCATTCCAATTGTTCCCTTTAAGTAGTAGTTGGTTTCAGGTTTGATCCTAAATTTGAAAAACATGATATTCAAATATAATAGATCAATTATTATTAGTAGTGAGATTATGAACTAACAGAAGAGTATTTGAGAGAGTTGGAATATGTGGTAAACAATTTAGTTGAATATTACTGGAGGGCATTGGTAAACTTTCATATTAATGTGAGATATGGGTAGGGAGCTGCCATCTCTAGTTATCACTTGATCATTTCCTTTGTATTTTGTAGGATTCTGCAAATGATTATTAAATATGAGAAACTCTGATATCAAGGACGCATTTGATTATGTTTGCAATTGAGTCAGCTATAAGAGTTGTGGGGTGTTAAATGTGGAAGGTGAGTAGGATAGGCTTGCTCTATGGCAACATGCATGATATATGTGACCAATTTTGTCATGTATTTGAGATGTAACAGAAGAATTGTTGGTTTTGTTACTGGTGTTGGTTCTATAGGTGTGCTTGGAAGTAGCTAATAAATTTTCGAGACTCCTCTAAGTAGTAGAGTGTTTTCCTTCTCAGTTTGAGCTAGAGCTATAGGAAGGAAGGATTGTTGTTTGGTTTTTTAAGAATGAAGGCTGATAATTTCACTACAAACTAAGAAATAGAGACCATTTAGGTGAATTGACCCATTTCTGGTATGGATGGTAGTTTTGAAGGACTGATAGTTTGATGGGAGGCCATTGAGAATGTAGAGAACAATGTCTTCAATGCACTATTTTGATCCTACTACAACTAATTGATCACAATAGTTTTGATGTTAATAAGAAAGTGTGTCATTTAGTTATTCCTCAAAGTAATGTGTTGTAATCTTTTTCTTTAAATTTATCACTTTGGATTAGTTAGTAGACTGGAGTCTTTTAATTAGTATATCCTATATGGATGCATTGGTGTCAAAGAGAGAACATGGAATGAATGGTAGAGTGATTAAAAATTAGACATTGATAGAGAGGTTCTGATCGATTAGTTTCTAAGGGTAAGATTAGCATTATGAGATACTTGATGATTGTTGCCTTAAGTGAATTAAGGCAAGTAGATAGACAACCTACATAAGAAGGTTTTAAAGACATTGCTCATGAAGAGTTTGTAAAATTATGAGTGCTAGATGTGATAATTAATTGTTGTGAGGATGTTTTGAGCCAACATATTAATTTTGAACAATAGGAATTTTATGGAGGTCGGGATGGGACTATTTGATGATTTGTGTAGAGGGCGTCCTTCTAATTGGTAGGATTTAGAGGAGAGAGAATCCATTGGAGTGAAGAGAGAAAATGAGAGTTCTTATTATTAGTATATGGTATATGATACCATGAAGGCTTACAGTAAGGTCGAGAGCAAACTAGAGGAAAGGAAAATTAATATAATATACATATTTATAGAATTCACCTAAGATAAATGCAATACTGGCATTCATAGGTGTAGTAGTTGAAGCCAGTGTGTGATGAGTGGATGTGATTCAAAGGAGTGGTTTACAAAGTAATGGTTCAGCTCTTGATATATTCACCTTGATAAACTTAAATGACACACTATCCAAAACACATAATAACAAGGAAGAAAACTAATGGATGCTATACCAATACAACTTTCATGTTAAATTGATAATGAATATATCAAGAGTTGAATACACTATATAATTATCTTTGTAAATCACAATGCATTAGGAGTGTTAGCTTCTTAAATTGAAAAAATAATATGCACATTGAACTTTACATGCCTAATTCAACATTCCATTTAATTTAATGCTAAATTAGATGCCATGCCAACCATTTTTTCTCCTTAGGTAACCATGTAAATGCTTCAAAATTATTCTAACATCAGTTTCCTTTTAGCCATTGATATTCAACTCTAACATTCCTTAGAGGTGCAATCCTTGGTTGGTGTTTCACTTGCATTAGTGTCCTTAAAGGCTTTGATTTTTTTTTTGTTAAACTACAATGTTGTCTTCTTATTTGAGAAATTTTCATATGAACATTACTTGAGTTCTTTATTTGTCCTATTTGTTTGGTGGTTTTTTCATTGATTTCCTCTTCAGTTTCCCTTTACCTTTATTAAGTTTTTCTAAGTGAAAGGTAACCTTAATATTCTTTTTGGATAAATAATAATTTCTTTTGTCATATGACATTTTCCAAGGTAAACTTGCTTTAACTATTCTTCATGATGTTCTTATAAGACTTTTGAATCCATTGTAACTAACTTTAATGGAGAATTCTATTATTAATAACCCATTCTTTTCAAGTGTGGGGCACCCTCGCCATTCCTTTTTTAAACAAACATCTATATCTTTTATTGTCATCTTTTAAGGTAAATTAACTTTAATTATGGTTGATGATGTGTTTCTAAGATTGTTTAATAAGTTGCAATTAACCTTAGTAGGGAAGTTTATTATCAATAAACCTTCACTTAAATCTATTAGATTCATTTTGCAAGCATTGTAGTTTTGAGTAGATTCTCTATATTAATACATATCATTAAACATGTTTATTAAAAATCTTTGAAATTGGAGATTAGACAATAATTTTTTTAAGAGATTTATGTTAGTTTATAATTTTGTTATAGTGCTATGTGCTCCAATGGTAGTCTAGCTTTTGATTTCTAATGAATATGTAATTTTAGTCATACATATTTCATTTTAACATTCAAGAATTCACTAATTTGATAAATCTATGTGAACCTCATTAGGCTCATTGTTTGGTACCCTTTCTAGATGGACTCTCCAACTAAATATGTTTTAAGGCCTCTAATTTCTGAACTAATAGTGGAAATTGACTTTCTTTAGCCATTTAAATTTGCACTCAAGAAAAAGGTTGTTGATAGAAAGTGATATTTGAGAAAAGGCCAAGATTTGTTCCTATTATCTCTTATTTTGACATTAGATTGATGTTTGTAGAAAATTAAAAGCAANGTTGTTGATAGAAAGTGATCTTTGAGAAAAAGGCCAAGATTTGTTCCTATTATCTCTTATTTTGACATTAGATTGATGTTTGTAGAAAATTAAAAGCAAGCTTATATTATGCTAATGTTCCAAGGACTCTAATAGGTGCCTTAACATAATATACATTGTATTCCAATGAGTCTAATTAAAAGCACAAGTGATCTTTGAGAACAAGATTCCAACTACACTGTTGTTAAATGACCATGAATTCATATGATAGTGTATTTCCATTGATATTTATCTATAGCTTAAGTGAAGCAAGTTGGATTTAGAGTGTGGAATTGATATGCAAGTTTGACAATTTCTTTGGGTTTAAGAGTATTGTCAGTTTGAAGATAAATGATCATGCATTGTTGTGAATGAGGGATTATTGACAGCAATTTTTGATGTCACAATGGTTTGGACACTCTTTCAAATGTTATGGGAGTTTCTAATGCGTATATGTTAGCTTTTTTAGTTCAAGGACTCTAAAAAAACTTTCCTGCTGATTTTTTCTAAATGATTAGGGTCTAGTTAAAACCTTCTCGTAACAATTTAGGCACCCTTTGGCATTGAAATCCTTAATATAGTGCATATAAAAATACTTTTCTTTGAAGTCATGCGACCATATTTTGGTCTTATCTAATCTCTCATAGCTTACGGATTGCCAAAACTTTGGACATTTTTTCACAAAAAATTAGGGCTCATTAGACGAGACTGGTACCCCTACACTAGGTCTAGCATCCCAGCACCATGCCCTTGAGCCTAGGTGATAGAAACAACCTAAATGAAGTTTGCATTACTCCATGCTTGTTTCATACTACTTCCATGAACACATTCACACCATGCACTTTGTTGTGCACCTATGAGAATATGCCCTCATATGCTCATAACAGGTGTATATGCCTCACTTTGGCACATTACTTTGTGCCTACCTTGTGACATCTACATGTCACTATGCACAACATCTGTGCACCTTCACATGTTTTTTTTTGCATAACATCTTGTCTGTTTATGACTTGTATGCTTCAGGCATTCCAGAGTCACTGCTTCTCACACACTTATTTTTAACACTCACATGCCTTCTTTGGTTGTGGCTTGCTCATCTACCTGATGCATAATTCTCCTCAACGAGAATTATGCCACTTCACTTCCTATGACATCAATTGTATGTACCATAGGTTTATCACATCGTGCCACTTGATATGGATCACACTCCAGAGGCCTCCAAATCCTCTAAGTGCATGGTACGTGTCCATTTGGGCACTTAGCTATCACCTTATATGGATCACGCACTAAAGGCCTCTGAATTCATTTGGTGCACAAGTCATGTTGCCCGTGAAACTACCTTGCTATTTCATATGTATGTCATATGTGTTTCATGTGCATGTTACTTGCCTGTGTTCTTGGTCGTTGTTGGGGCAAGGTGGATAAGCACAACATCACTTGTGCTTTGTGCCTTGCATGCGCATGTTTACACTTTTAGCATATTCATGACTAGTATTTGACATCGTATAGTTATGAGGAATATTTGATATCTCTTGATCATTCTTATTCCAACGGAATGGTCACTATGCACCGTATCACTTTGCATTCACATGTGCATTTCTCGATTGTCTCACTGACAAAACTTGCTTGTTAGCTGAGCGACAAGTTTCTGGTCACAATGCATTAGTGAGTATTGCCCATGAGAAAGTCGCAATGGGCAATACCAGATACCGTACTATGACTAGCACGCGTATATTATGCTAAGGTTCCAATGAGTCTATTAGGTGCCACTTAGGATTTTTGTTTCTTAAAAAACTACTTAAAAATGTAAAAAATATATATATATATTTTTACTACTTTATGCATCAAATTTTCAAATTCTGTCTTGAAACTATTTTCATCTCTATCTTAGACCATATGTAAATGTTGATGCTAATATGTTAACTAGGGGTAAGGTTAATTTTTCAAAAGCTTTTCAAAACCTGCATCTAGCCGCACCTCTTAGAATCATTTGATCTTTAGGACAATGACAATTTATCGACATAACTGCCGCGCTTTGTCGACGGAAGTGCACTTCTCCTACAGACATATGCGTAGTTATGTAATTGGCAGTTAAACATGGCATGTTTTTAGATCTCAAGCAACGATTATGATATGTCAGATATTCGTCGGTTCATGTAAACCGCCACTAAATCCGTTGATAATTTTATTACCAACAAGTATTTTACTACGTCAATTAAGTCATCGCTAAACCAACGATAAATATAATATCTACGATTTTTACGTTATTACCGGCAATATTTGACCATTGATAATAAGTAAAATTTATGTAGTGTAACAACTCTTTTATTCATTTTGTAGAATTCTTCTATTTATGAGGTGGAAGGAAAAAGCTTGACCTTCATGCATGAAAATATTTCTTCAATGAGAAAAGTTTTATCAAGATGCTCCATTATTCTATGTGCTATACTTAATATTCAGCATTAAAGGATTACTAATGATTAGTTAGACCATATATGAAGAGGTTTGGATAATGTAATATAAAAAAAATGCTTGATTAGGGTCTAAATGATGACCAAAGGCTCAAATATCTCCAAGCCATTAAATTCTACTCACCCAAAGTCCTCCCCAAATGTGTAGTTGCATGCCTTATTGAAGATCTATAGAGTGGCATTCTAATTATGTTTTTCCAAGTTATGAAGAAACCCTTTGTTCATGTGATATCTTCTTAGAAATATTAATGTCTTTATGAATTCAAAGTTAAGTAATCATAGAAGCATTGAATTTGCCTTGATGAAACACTTATTTTCACCATACAATGCAATTTTTTTTTGAGGATTTTTTTATCCCTTCTATGTCCTTAAGAAGTCACTAAATGTTATTCAAGTGCTTAATTTAAACTTTCTTTGATTAAGCACAAAGTGAATTCCAAAATTCGTGTTTTATCATCAATAAACTACTTGATGAATTTCCAATTTCATTCGACCCCACGAGAAGATTTGCTTGTACTAGTAGGTCTATTTTTCGAAGAAATTTGTTCGAATTATTAGCAATTTCGACAGCATTTTTCTACCTTAAAAAAACAACCTTTTAAGGTCTTGGCCCTATCACATCATAAGCCCTCAAGACTCCCCACCTATCATTCATGTATTAACTGAAATACCCCCACCATATCTACGTATACTAGGGGTACAATATGCAATTATATACCCTCCATTCCTATAAATAAGAGTCAATATGTCTAATATGATATGCTCATCTTAAAATAAATCTAAGAAAATGATTCTAACTAGATTTATAACTAATTTTAAAAACTGTCGTTGTAAATATAGTTTTTTTAATTATGAGTGCAAAATATATTTATATATTTAATACGAGCATAATCCAAATTTAAGATTTTGACTTGAAATCTAAACTTTTTGTCAATCAACTCAGCTGTCCTCCACTCAAATACTACGTTTAGTGAAAGAAAAATCTCGGTTTTGTATCTTTCTGACAGATGGCTGAGCAAGACAAAAGTGGCAAATTTAGGGTAAAACTGGGGCTAAAAAAAGCCGGGCCGATTTCCAGCTGGTGCCTTCATCGGCCGGCAAGCAAGACTTCGGCCTGGATAAGAGTATGAGGGTGTATTATTTAGTTAAAATTGTTTGGTTAATGAGTCACGTGTATGGCTATCAAAAAAAGTTTATTGTTCGTCAACGATTCATTAATTAGTTCGTGTTTTGCTTGTTCATTAAGTAAACGGGTCAAATACGAACAATTTTTTAAGTTCGAATTATAGACGAGTCGAATGCGAACAGTTCTTTATTTGCTTGTGTTCTGCTCATTTTAGCTCAAAATAAAAAAATATATATATAATTATTTATATAATAATATGCTTTATAAATTTATACTTAAGTTTAAATCATAGCAGCTTTTGTGATAATGTATACTAATTAATCTTGTAAATTACCTTGGTTATCTGAGATGTACTGTCCGTCTAGGTCTGGTCTAACTGCTACTTATGAGTGCGTGCATGTAACTCGGTGGTGGATGACTCTCGTCCAAACTCAAGAGACTGTCAGTGTAAGGAAACAGTTCACATATATTTAATGAGAAACAAAATTTAATGCAGAAGTTAAGTCTTGTCAACCTCCTCCCACACTCTGTATGTGGGAGCACCCCACCAGCATGCTTGGTGGCCTCCATGCCTTTTCAGTCAAAGCAGCAATTTTGTTTAACTTGTTCTCTATTCTTCTGGTATTCAGGAGAATCTCAAAACTTAGGCAGTGAGTCAGACACACCATCATCGAGTTACAAAAAACGAACCAGGTCTGAGCTCGCTCAAGCTCGGCTCTTTTAGAGCCCTAGTCCCATGAATCACCCTTAGATTTTGATGATAATAAACGTGTGGAATTACTAACATTTTTATCTAAGTTTTTTAGAAAATTATAAATTTATAAATTTCAACTATATAATAAAAAGGTTAAATAAGTTTGGAAATGAACAAATACCATCTCTTAAAAATTATAAAATAAGACAAATAAGAGCTCACAAAAATAAAAATTACAACATATTCTCATCGATCATATTTATTTTAATGTTTGAAATATTTTTTATGAAAATATAATTTTTTGAAAAGTTTGATCACTTGCATTTAATTAAGCTTCATTCATTGCATCTAAACTCAAATTGGGTTCATTCATTACTTCATTAATTAGTTTTTCAAGCACAAAATAAATTTTATCCATTAGTTTAGCATGTGAAATGGATTATTTCTTGAATTATAAGATTATTCTTGGTCTCTCTCCTTCTAGGGCTGTCAAAATGGCTTGTTGTTCGCGAACAACTCGTGTTGAACTCGTTCACTAAGTTAACGAGCCGAACATGACAACACAAATAAATATTTGTTCGTTCGTTTTAGGCTCGTTTTGGCTCGAAATACTACTAATATATATATATATATATATATCTTTGATNATATGGATTAATCATTGATGAAAGAGATAAAATATCTTCATCATTCGAATTTTGGTGTCTTTGTAGGGCCATAACCATCTATGTTAATTTACTCTAAAATATTATTTGTCCATGGTTGGTAGTATGAAAGGATACCCGTGTTTTCTTATCAAACACAATGTTCACAAAAGTTAAGTTTGTCGGTGCTCTTTTCTTTAATCAAATTGTGTTTCACCAAGTTCTAAAATGAAGTCTCTCAAGCATTAGCTAGCCACATATGCCACAATATAGTGGTGCCAAATGAATCATTAGCAACAATAACTATTACAATCAAAGCACTACCCTGAAGATAGTAAATGTTATGATGGTGAACTCTCATCAACAAAATCAATGCTTCATCACATATGCTCAGAATTCCTATCTTAATAACCACCTTGTAACCCTTACTTTCTAAAGCCCCAATGATAGAAAATTCTTTGTAATATTTAAAACTTGTTTAATAGCAGTCAGCTCTCTAATGTTACCATTATACATCCTATTAAAGATGTTGTCAACACTAATAGTATGACAAATTTGATAGTATGACAAATTTGATCATTGTACATAGTCACAGCACCACTATCGAGTTTCTTGTACTTACAGAATCACTCTAAGTCGAGGAAAATGTGATATGTAGCACATGTGTCTAGGATTTAGTATGAATCATTTGTATACAAATTGTGAGAAATTGTAAATAATGATATATCTAAATCTGCCTCATTACTTCTTTCCACACTAAGATTGTCTTTCACCTTTGAAAAAAGTCAATTTACATACTCCTTCAGTTTTAGGCAATATTTCACCTACTGACCAATCTCTAAATAGAAATCACACCGACTTTTTTTAAATAATGTGCCAAAGAGACTTGTACTATTTTTTAGAAGCATCGCCACTACATTGTTTTCTTTGCTAAATTCTTCTTCTTAGATCTATCACATTGTCTCTTTGGCGAAACTCATGGTTCAACAACATCGTAGTCACATTATCATAATTCAAAACCTTCCTTTCCATGAATGAGTATCATCTTGAAGTTTTCGTACTCATATAGGATCAAATTCATTGAAACAATTATCTTGTCTTTATCTCCAATCTCCTCATTCAGATTAAACTAATATATCATAAGTTTTGTAAAATCATTCAAGTGTTCATCAATAATAACCCTATATCTCATCTGAAATTTATAGAGTTAATATTTCATATAGATACGAATCTCCACACTCTTCGTGAGAATTTGCTCTCCAACGTCCTCCACAGTTTTTCTGCAGAAATCTTCATTATCATCCCATATTTGATTTCCTGAGATAAGCAATTTCAGATGAAGTTACAAACACTTCATTTCATCTTCAACCAATCTATTTTTGACATTTCTCGAAAATGATCATTGTTATTAAGAACTTTATCTAGATTCAAAGAGCACAACGCATCCCACACCTCATATTGTCACATGTCAAAGTTCTATTTCCCGTCAAATTTTGTCGCATCAATCTTGATGGAATGTGAAACCACCTAATGAATCGACTTTTTTTTCTATCATCTTGGTGGATGTTGAAGTACTTGAGGACATGTTATTATCAATAGCTCCACAATATATCATAGTCCAACTTGCTCTGATTTCTTTGTTTTGCATCTGTGACATCATCAAATCAAAGCTGCCCATCATCGAAATTACCAATCCAACTGTGACACCAATTGTTGTGCAAAATAACATGGATAAAAAGATCACACAACAAACAAACAACTAAACACAGTGTGATTTACGTGATTCAATACAAATCCCTCCACGTCCACGAGAAGAGATTATTTCACTATCAACATGTGGAAAGAAAAGAAAGATTGAATTAGGGCTGCAACTCAACACACCACAAATCTTTCATAATCCCTCCTAAAAATAAGATAGGATTAGAGCATACAAATCAAGAATATTTCAAATATGAAAAAAAAGAATCATGTAATAAGATCTCATCTAATTAGGTTTCATAATATAGAAAAGATCATATAATTAAATCTCCTCAAATTAGATTTCATAATATTAATCTTTCTAATATACACATTTGTTAATTTACAACAATTAAATTTAATATTTTTCATAAAAAAAAAATTATTTAGATGTGTAAGTACAAAAGAATTGGGTGGTCTATGTGTAAATACCCCAAAAATTAAGCACACAATGATTCCACCCTACCCTAATCACAACGTTTCTCTACCCCAAACCGCCTCGAAAGTTGGAAGGAGAAAACGCCTTTAGAGTATTGCTACACCATAATATGAATTATATAGTTTTTTTAATTATAATAAAAAAATTAAATTAATTAAAAAATAAGTCTATTAATTATAATAATAGCATCGTTGGGCTGAGGTTATGATGAGTTGGAGGCCTAAGGTCCTAAGGAGCATTTAATCAACAAAAAAATTTGATTTTTAATTCGGCATTTTTTATCTTAATTTTAAATTGAATAATTAAATTCACGTAAGTTTGAATTAACCAAACGATTGATGAAATTACATATCTGGACGGGGAAAAATTATTTCATACGAAGATGCATGTGATGTCCGATCTAATGAATAAAAAAATTCACATATAAGTTCAAAATTAGGTGATATAAATGTAAAAGGTACAATTTAGGTGTTAGATATGTAAATACATAGGAATTGGGTGGCATGAAAGTAAATGCCCCTATATGATAAAGCTAATGAGGCTCAATTTTACTTGAAGATGGTAAGAGAAAGCTCATGAGATCTAAATTAGTCAAAAGTTATAGGTTATAAAAGTATGTCCTCCCCCCGCTTGTGAGGGAACTAACAATGTTGGATATATAGTAAGGGATGAAGGATGCTAGGGTTGAATCAACAAAGTTAGTCGAGTGGGGGTTGTCATCGGCATTAGTTGATGATATAACACAATTATCTTTGGCACTAGTTGTGAATAGGCGAACAGACGGCGACAAAATTATGAGCCAATTGATGAACGATGACCGACAATGTAAGCACCCATTGATCGTTGATTTGGTATTAAGAATATAATTTGTTATGATATTAAAAATTTTATGGAAAGGAATAAAATAAAGTTATAATTTTAAAATTGAAATGCCATCACCAAATTTTGTTGTATTGAGTGAATCTCAAGGCGTTTAACAAGGTTCTCGAGATATTCTTTTAGCGAGAAATATTCAAACTTAAATTAATAATCATCAAGAACTTCAATTTCAAAAAAATTATAGCCAAGCTGACTAGCTCGACAAGACAAACTCAATGATACCAAAAGTGATTAATCTGAGTTGAATCAAGCCCAAATCAATGGTTTAAACTACTTTTTGGAAGCTCTAGGCTATTAATTATAGGGTCAAATGAACTTCAAATTTGATATGCATATAGTCAAATCGAGCATCTCGATAAGAAGAATCCAATGAGTCAAAGATCATTTAATTCAGGGATCATTAAGGTTATCATATAATCAAAAATATCAAATGATCAAGAGGAATCAACCTGAGCTGTTTGATGGGGTGGTTACGGTGGTTAATCTCCAAACGATGAAAATGCCCATTTTTAGTGCCTATAAGTAGGGCCCCTCTCTTCACTTGAAAGGGGAAGGAGGAAGAAGAAGAATGAACCCCCTGGTGACAAGTCTCGACCTCCGTAGCCACCGATAGTCACTCGTCGGCTGACATCGATCACTGCTAGCCGCCCCTACTTGTCACAGTTGGTGGACTCTGCAAAGTAATGACGCACATTGTGGAGTAACAAAATTCCCTGTGAATAACAAAGTACCCTACAAAGTAACGACTCACATTGTGAAGTAAAGAAGTACTCCACGTACTGAGAAACATAATTTTGAAAATGTAATGCAACTACGTACCTCGAACATGGTTTATAAAAGACATAATGATAACTTTCAACAACAATTACTTTTGATCGTTATACAACAAGTCTTTCTATATATAAACATTGTACTTGGAGAAACCTTGTAGTCATTTTCTAGACGTGGGACAATGGTCTATTTTTTATACTTCTGAACTTATAGTAGAGCATTTCGGCTGGTTTATGTCCCATGGGTTTTTTCTCTTCAGCATTTCCACGTAAAAATTCTCGATGTTACCTACTACTTCTTATATTATCTAAATGTGTGTTTGTTTTTGTATATTATGAGACATTAAGTTATTACTCAACCGCCACAATTTTTTTGCTAACCAATTGTTTGGCATTGTTTGTTGCAACCAAAGTCCCAATGAGAAAAGTCTACTCTTCTTTGATAGCTAACAGTCATTCCATGGCTCAGTCTAGAAGTGTGGTGCATCAAGTCTCTAGTATGTTTCTTAATGATACACATCACACTGCTAGTGAAGATATTTCTTCTTTCCCATCAAAGTGCATGCAGAGAATGGAAAAATCTCATGATGAGATTATTCAGCTTCTACAAGAAGCTCAACAACCAGTAGCAATAGAAGGGAGTGGGATTCATCTATCCTAAGGTCGATCATCAAAAAGGGATCCCATATTGAGGATGATTTACCAAAAGTACCTCAAAAAGTTGATTTCTTGAACATTGCTAATCCATCTCATGCAATCACACCAAATTGCAACCCTCCAACACTCTTATAGAATTTAGCTCAACTAAGCCTTGTAATTCATGATGAGCTACGACATATAGTTCAAGATGAACTCTTTTTAAGAGATAGAAGTCATTTTCTTCGGATTCATCGCCTTTGACCGATATGACCCTCTAATAGCCCATTCCAATAGGGTTTAAGCTTTTGAGCATTGATGCTTATGATTAGACTATTGACCTATATGAACATATTAATCATCTCAAAATTGCCATGCACATATAATGATTTGTCGATGCACTCCTCTATCAAGTTTTTTTCAACCACTATTGAAGTTCATACCCATAATTGGCTCTATTCAGTCAAGGAGGAACTGTTTGTTTTTTTTATGAACTTGTTGAAGTCTCTGTGGAGCAATTTATAAAAATCAATGGNCAACCACTATTGAAGTTCATACCCATAATTGGCTCTATTCACTCAAGGAGGAACTGTTTGTTTTTTTTATGAACTTGTTGAAGTCTCTGTGGAGCAATTTATAAAAATCAATGGATCTATCAAAGAATATTCTCGTCTTTTTGAAATATGTGAAAATGAATGGAAGTCACATAAAGAATATTTCAATGACTCTTTATCGAGGCTCATTGATTTCAAGATTGGATTAAGAGTTATTAAGGGGCACTTTATGGGGAGGAAAACATCCTTGGTCCCTTTTATTCCACTACAAGAAAAAATGTAAAAAACCGACGGCAAAACCGACAACTTTTATTGTGTCAAAAATATGCTATGAATTTTTTACGACTTTTCAACTTCTATGATTACTTACAGTTAACCCATGGAATAAACCATCGATTTTGGATAAGAACCCTTCTGACGACCTGTAAGTAGGGACTGACCCAACCCGCAATTACGCGGGTTTTTATATTTCAAAAGGTTGCCAAAAACTTGACTCTATTTATATGTAGCGGCTAGTGTGAATAAATGAAATGTTATAAAGTATAGAATAATTGTTTTCACACTAGAGGTACTACGCAAGTATACGTATTTTTTCAAGTAATATAGAGTTTTCTATAAAAACCCTAGTATCGATCCCATAGGGATCTGTAATTCTTTGAATGAACTTTTAGTGAGACTTTTACTTAAAACTACAATAGTTAATCTAGAAAATATAATAGCAAATTTAGATGTAAAGTTACTAANATATTTTTTCAAGTAATATAGAGTTTTCTATAAAAACCCTAATATCGATCCCATAGGGATCTGTAATTCTTTGAATGGACTTTTAATGAGACTTTTACTTAAAACTACAATAGTTAATCTAGAAAATATAATAGCAAATTTAGATGTAAAGTTACTAAATTAAATGTAGAAATTTTGAACTATGTTAAATGTAAAAGAGAGTTCTAATTATGAAAAAAATCTTTCCCCTCGAAATGAGTTCATAATTTGTGTCTTGATCAAAATGTTTAAAAGTTTAAATAATGTATTATGATAAATATGAGCATATTTATTCTTCACCCACCCTCTCCCGAGTGCATAAAAAACATTAGCTAAGCTAAAGTAAGTTCCCTATTGTATGATAGTGTTGAGCAGATTCTAGCTTCTCACTTTTAGATTACGCACTGTGCCCTCTCTATAGGACCTACCAGGGACTTTATGTTCCAACTCTAGACCAAATTGGTAAAGGATCTAGCCTGTCACCCAAGAAACACAAATTCTACGCCCATCAAAACTTATATCCCTATCTATTTACACTCTCCTTAAATTGTGGGTGTCCTCCTTATAAAGTTAGTGTGGTACTCACTAGTTTGGTGAAATCATAGCCCTCTTGGATCATTATGTCCACAACAGATTTTAACATTACAAGTGGTCAATTTGCAAAGTAAATGAAGAACCGATGAAAATACCATCACAATTTTGTGAATAAAAGAAGTTCTAAGCAAATCAAATCCTCCACATGATTACTTCTTATTGCAAGAAGAAAGAAAAAAAAAACTACTCAGAATTCATGGGGATAACAAAACCAAACACGATTTATATTAAAACTCATGTTCACAGCACAATACTTAAACAAAAATACAAATACTTATCTCAACATCTTCCCCAAGCAATCCTTTGAAGTTTCCTAACTTCCTTTACTTCAATAGACTCTTGCAAGACTAACAACACTCTTGTGGTAGCCGCCCACTCTAATGGGAATCTACCCTAATCACTCTTGCACACACACGCACCCTTAGCTCTCTAGCTCTCTCTAACACTCTTTTTTTGTTTGGACTTCGTCTATCTATGTAAAGCTCTGAAAATCATCAAGTGTTGCTTCAGACATCTCTTCAAAATTGGGTCAAACTCATTGAATAAAAGGGGTAACCATTTCTGGCGCCTAGGCACCCACTGTGACGCCTAGGCGCCAATCACGTCCGATCTCTAGCGCTTAGGCGCCACTGCTCCATAAATCCATTTTGCATCCATTTTCACCTATTTTCTTATAAAATCTATTTCATGCACTTGAAATAAAAAATATACAAGATACCTTTCATTGAAGCGCAATATCATCAAAAATAAACATGAAATGTATATATAAAATAAGTAATTTTAAGGTATGTCAGAACCGACAGGTTCTTCCGCCAGTTCTTTGCATATGATAAACTGACGGTCATTTATCATCGGAAACATCGCTTATCTTGTCTTTAAAATCTGATGATTATTTGATATAATATGATGACCTACCCATCTATTTATTAAGATACTATAAAACAACCACATTTTTATGTTGGAAAGCTGTCAAATATGCTTTAATATACCAAATTGATAGGGTATTTTTTAATTTCATATTATTCTACTCGCGTGCTAAGCATCTAACCCCAGCGACCCCTGCGAACAATATCGACTGCATTTTTCGTATGACAATCCATTTCATGTGTTATTTGATTCGAATCAATGACGAATCCAAATATATTCTTCTTCTAAATTTTCATTTAATTTCACTTCATTTTTATGCATTTTCAGTTTTTCTATTAAATTTGATTCGAATTCAAAGACCATCTGAAACTTGTCATTTACTAATCAACCACCCTCATTCGTCCATTGCTCAAATTATCACTGAGATATCAAAATTTATGTTAAAAGCCCAACCAAAACTTTCATTTTGAAAATTTACATGCATAGCACCCAATTCTTATGCATTTACGTATCTCGCACCTAAACCTTCAAATTTTCAATTAAATTCCTCTTTTCATTTTTGTGAAATAATCAATATGTTTATCGTGGCACACATAAATACATTGAATCAGTGTTTCCAAAAAAAACACCTGAAACTTGAATATGTACATTGAAGATTCTATACATTGAAATTCACAACCTTCTCATACATGTAATCATCCATTTAGTAAATGTTGACTCATTTAGAGAATGATGAAATGATCTTAAAGATTTTTGAAATAAGGCTTGCCACTGGTTTTACACACACTGAATAATGATCAAACATTGATCAAATAATGATCAGGCATGGATTGAGAAGATGATTCAATCATTGTTTGATGATTTATCGAAGTTGATTCGAATATTTTTTGAAGAAAGTTTGATCCGTAATTGAACGTTGTTTAGAGATTGTTCAATCATTATTTGAAGATAAAAAATTTTGTGATCACAATTCAAAAATTCATTAAGGATGTTCAGTCTTTGTTCGATCATAGTATGATCATCGTTAGAAAATTTGATTATTTTTCGGACTTGTTTGAACTCTGTTTAAATATTATTTGAAGAAGCACCCTTATTTAATCATGGTTTGGTTATTGTTCAAGATTTTTCAATCATTATTTGAAGATATTTCAGTTTGTATTCGATTACAATTTGAAGAAGAAATTATATTTCTTTCATTATGATTTGAAGATACTACGAATGTGAATAGTTGTACTTTAAATATCATTCAAATAGAGTGTGCTCATATTTTTTTTTACTCATCTCTTTTGGATTTGACTCATTTAAGTTGCCTTGTTTTACAGGTAATTGTCTAATCTAATCATATACCAAATGAGAGACACTACAATACTTGGTTTATATACAAGGTTGGGGTTGTGATCCCCGAATGCAATTTGTGTGTGCTTAGTATGTAATTACTTCAATTTTAATTTATAAATAATTCTCGTTTTTATTGATAATTCAATTTTACACACTAGAGATACTACACAAATGCGTGTATCGTTTCAAGTAATATAGGACTTTAATGGAGTTCCAAGTATCGATCCCACAGAGAAGAAAAAACTCTTTTTATCGACTTAGTAAAATTCTACTCAAACTGCAGGAAAATTATCTAGGAACTAAGGTTGAAATTGTATAAATAACTAATACCTATAAATTCTATTTCTAAACTTAAAAAATGCTAATATTTCTAAATTAAATTTATGTAGAAGAATTCAAATTGTATGAAAAATCTTTCTCCTTGCAATGATATTATAATCAGTGTAGGAATCAAATGTTTATAAATTTAAATGTAGTTGTATGAAAAATAGAAGCATATATATNTATGTAATTGTCTAATCTAATCATATACCAAATGAGAGACACTACAATACTTGGCTTATATACAAGGTTGGGGTTGTGATCTCCAAATGCAATTTGTGTGTGCTTAGTATATAATTACTTCAATTTTAATTTACAAATAATTCTCATTTTTATCGATAATTCAATTTTACACACTAAAGATACTACACAAATGCATGTATTTTTTCAAGTAATATAGGACTTTAATGGAGTTCCAAGTATCGATCCCACAGACAAGGAAAAACTCTTTTTATCTACTAAGTAAAATTCTACTCAAACTGCAGGAAAATTATCTAGGAATTAAGGTTGAATTTGTATAAATAAGTAACTAATACCTATAAATTCTATTTCTAAACTTAAAAATGCTAATATTTCTAAATTAAATTTATGTAGAAGTATTCAAATTGTATGAAAAAATTTTCTCCTTGCAATGAGATTATAATCAGTGTAGGAATCAAATGTTTATAAATTTAAATGTAGTTGTATGAAAAATAGAAGCATATATATTCTTTACCCTCTTTTGAGTGCATAAAGAACATTGGCTAACCTAGAGTTAAGTTCCTAAATCCTTGGTTATGTCGATAGATTCTAGCCTATCACTCTAGAATACCCACGTAAGCCCTCAATTTGGCTAACCAAGCTTTAGGTTCTCAACACTAGATTAAATTGGTGTTGATTCTAGCCTGTCACCATAAAATCACCAATTTACACCCATCAAAACTTATTTCTCTATTTATTTGCACTTCCATATGAACTATTTTTCCTTAACCCAATAATACAATGTGATTCTTACTAGTTGAGGATTTCATAGCCCTCCTAGGTCATTATGATTCACAACAACTTTTAACTTATCTATTGGTCAGATTAAATAAGAAATCAAGTGTGAAACACTGAATCATCACAACTATGAAATAAAACAAATGTTAAACAAGTTTAATACTACACATGATTATTTCTCAACAGAAGGAGAAAGACAAGGAAAACAGCTCAGATTTCATGGGGACAAAACAACCACATGATATATATATATATATATATACATATATGCACTTATCTCAATTCTCTCCCCAAGCAAATCTTCTGAAGTTCTTTTGAAGAATTCTTCTTACAATTAATCTCAAATATCACTCGGAAATGCATAGAATGAAAGTAATCTCTCACTTTTCCTCCTCCTCTCATGCACTCTAAGTGTTGGAATATTAAACCCCCTCTACACTTTTCTCTCCCTTCCTTAGGCACCTCCTCCCTTTTTTTCTCTTCTTAGGCACTAAGAGACTCTTCTTTTTATAACCTTTGAAAACCTCCAGGAGTCACCTTAGATGCCCCTTCAAAATTCGTCCAAATACATTGAATTTACAAAAAAAAAAAACTGACTGTAGTGCATATGCGCCAACCTTCTAGAAGCCTGAAATAATTGCATGGTGCCTAAGTGCCAAATCCTAGCGTCATGGCATCGGGCTCTCTGTTTTCACGTATAGGGTCAATCGCCTAGGCGTTAGTTCTATTTTTGCTCCTTTGCTCCATTTGACTCCATTTTGCTTCATTTTCGCTCCTTTTTCTCCAAAACTCCGTCTCTCGTACCTAAAATCAAAAACATGCAAAATAACTTCGATTAAAGTGTAATATTATTAAAATTGAGCATAAAATATTAATAAAAAATTTGCACATTTTTAGGCATGTCAATTCCCCCAAACTTCACTGTTACTTGTCCTTAAGTAACTCTTCTTTTTTATAAAATAAATACTGTAATTTATGGTAGTGGGTTTCCTTGAAGATTCCTGTAGTTTTATCCCATAATGTGATAATGTAACTTTAGAAAAAAATTCAATAACTCAGGCTAGAAATAGGGTATAAGAATATTTAGTAATTAAGTTAGGAATTTTGATTTTCTATTCATTTAAAAAAAAATCATAATTTGTTAGACTTAGGATCCTAGAAGAATTAAAAGATAGAATTATATGAGAACTCTATTAGTAAGATTTGACTAATACATATAGAATAATAAGCTTCGAATTGTAATTAAGTTTCTTCCTTTAAGAAGTCTCAAGTGAAGCTAATTTTTAAGCATATTCTTAAGCTTCTCCCCACATACTTTATTTTTACTTTTCCTTTTTTTTTCTTTTAGGATCTTTTTAATCCTTACTCTCTTATGTGAGGATTACTATATATGAATAGTCTTTAATGATTTTGAACATCACTATTCTCCTCCTAAAGTTAAAAACTTATCACATTTCTTTACTTTTTAATATGTATTAATTTTTAAAAATGATTTTTAATAGAGTATCAATTCTTTTTTAAAGTGTAAATCTAAGATTCCTAATGTTTCAAAAATATAATTTTTTCTACTATAAATATTGTTTTAAACCAAATACCTTAACTCTAGAACTACTCCTTATCAACAAAATTTTTAACATAAGTCTACTATAACATTCATATAATAAAAAATTTATTTTTATAAAGATAACACAAAATATCATAGGTTATTTTAAAATAATTTAAAATGTAGTCTATTAAGGACAAATAAAGCTTAGTTTTTAAAAGTTTTTTCTGTCCCGCAAACTTAGATTTTAAAATAATTTAAAATATTTCAACATAGAAAAGTAGGTAGGAAGAAAATTTTTCCAAGTTATTTTCTATGATAATTTCTAAGCATGAACAGGTGAACATGTATAAACAGTAAAGATAGGTGTCTAGCTGAAAGTAATTCTCAATTAAATATGTTATAATCATGAAGATTTGCTAAGTAAAAGACTACTCTATCACNCTTCTGAAGTTCTTTTGAGGAATTCTTCTTACAATTACTCTTAAATATCACTCGGAAATGCAGAGAATGAAAGTAATCTCTCACTTTTCCTCCTCTCTTGCACTCTAAGTGTTGGAATTATTAAACCCCCTCTATACTTTTCTCTCCCTTGCTTAGGCACCTCCTCCCCTTTTTTTCTCTTCTTAGGCACCAAGAGACTCTTCTTTTTATAACCTTTGAAAACCTCCAGGAGTCACCTCAAATACCCCTTCAAAATTTGTCCAAATACATTGAATTTACAAAAAAAAAAAAAAAACTGACTGTGGCGCCTACATGCCAACCTTCTAGAAGCCTGAAATAATTGCATGGTGCCTAAGTTCCAGATCCTAGCGTCATGGCATCGGGCTCTCTGTTCTTTTTGCTCTTTTGCTCCATTTGACTCCATTTTGCTTCATTTTCGCTCCTTTTTCTCCAAAACTCTGTCTCTCGTACCTAAAAACAAAAACATACAAAATAGCTTCCATTAAAGTGTAATATTATTAAAAATGAGCCTAAAATATTTATAAAAAAGTTATACATTTTTAGGTATGTCAATTCCCCCAAACTTCATTGTTACTTGCCCTTAAGTAACTCTATTTTTTTATAAAATAAATACTTTAATTTATGGTAGTGGGTTTCTTTAAAGATTCCTGTAGTTTTATCCCATAATATGATAATGTAACTTTAGAAAAAATTTCAATAACTCGGGCTAGAAATAGGGTATAAGAACATCTAGTAATTAAGTTAGGAATTTTGATTTTCTATTCATTTAAAAAAAATTGTAATTTGTTAGAATTAGGAATCCTAGAAGAATTAAAATATAGAATTATATGAGAACTCTATTAGTAAGATTTGACTAATACATTTAGAATTGATAATATAATTGTAATAAAGTTTCTTCCTTTAAGAAGACTCAAGTGAAGCTAATTTTTAGGCATATTCTTAAGCTTCTACCCACATATTTTATTTTTACTTTTCCTTTTCTTTTCCATTTTTTACTTTTAGGATCTTTTTAATCCTTACTCTTTTATGTGATGATTACTATATATGAATAGCCTTTAATGGTTTTGAACATCACTATTCTCCTCCTAAAGTTAAAAACTTATCACATTTCTTTACCTTTTAATATGTATTATTTTTAAAAATGATTTTTCATAGAGTCTCAATTTTTTTTTAAAGTGTAAATCTAAGATTCCTAATGTTTCAAAAATACAATTCTTTTCTACTATAAATAGTGAAAGCATAGCCATATTGTTTTAAATCAAATACATTAACTCTAGAACTACTCCTTATCAACAAAATTTTTAACATAAGTCTACTATAACATTCCGTCCCCTAAACTTAGATTTTTAAATATTTTAAAATATTTTAATACAGAAATGTAGGTAGGAAGAAAATTTTTGTAAATTATTTTCTATGATAATTTCTAAGCATGAAAAGGTGAACAGGTATAAACAGTAAAGATAGGTGTGTAGCTGAAAGTAATTCTCAATTAAATATGTTATAATCATGAGATTTGCTAAGTAAAAGACTACTCAATCACACAAGTAGATATATATATATATAAACCAAAATATAAAGAAAATAGTAGCACAATAAAAACAACAAGTACAGAATCCATAAAATCTTAAACAATACTAAGTCCAATACAACAAAATATCAAAAATTAAAATAACAAAGTCATAAGCTGTAAGAAAACTAGTACACCCAAACTCATGACCAACCACTACTCCTCATCTCCTTTAGTACCCCCTTTTGATGAACTAATAATGTTCTTATAAATAAGAGAGCAAATATTTATGAGATTCATCCTCTGAATGTAATAATTCAACCTTGATCTCTCTCTAGTCACTTCTCTCAAATGGTTCGTAGGAAGAAGTCTAGCTAAAATAAAGTAATGTCATGCCTTTAATTGTGCATTCAGTTAAGAAGAAGAGAAATTTACCTTGTGTTTTACTATATAATACCAGATTAAATTTACCTTCTGTTTTACTATAAAAATAAAAATTTGGCATGATCGGAAGATTTTAAGAAAAGATTTTGAACTAGGACAAGAAGTTTTTCTATAAATTTCCAGATTAAAATTATTTCCCAGAAAACTTAAGTCTAGGTGGTCGGAGCCATTTACTGTGATAACAGTCTATCCATTTGGAGTTGTGGATATCAAAGATCCAAAAACCGATAGAGTGTTTAAAGTGAATGGGCAAAGNAATATAAAGAAAATAGTAGTACAATAAAAATAACAAGTACAAAATCCATAAAATCATAAACAATTCTAAGTCCAATACAACAAAATATAGAAATGAAAATTTGGCATGATCGGAAGATTTTAAGAATAGATTTTGAACTAGGACAAGAAGTTTTTTCTATATAATTCCAGATTAAATTTATTTCCCAGAAAACTTAAGTCTAAGTGGTCGGAGTCATTTACTGTGATAAAAGTCTATTCATTTGGAGCTGTGGATATCAAAGATTCAAAAACCGATAGAGTGTTTAAAGCGAATGAGCAAAGACTTAAACTTTATCAAGGCAGCAACAGGCTTGAGGTGAATGAAATTCTATGTTGGGTCAATCAAAGNGGCAAAGACTTAAACTTTATCAAGGCAGCAACAGGCTTGAGGTGAATGAAATTCTATGTTGGGTCAATCAAAGTAAACATTGGATACGTCGGCCCGATGACTTTAAACCAAGTGTTTTTTGGAAGACAACCCATAGTTATCCATGTGAGTTGATTTATGTTGTTTGTTGTCGTAAATTTTTATAGTTGTGTGGTTATTAAGTGATAATGAGGCCTAGATGAAGAGAATATAGAGGGGGATATGTAGGATTTATGTTTGTTTGTTTGTTTGGAACGGATGAATATATTTGTGTTTGAACTGTTTTTGTATCATTGTTTTTTTATGGAATGAATTTGGATTTATGTTGTAATTAGACTTTCTTTATATTCATGTTGTATTAATATATAGTAATTTTCACTATTAAATTGTGAATCAGAAAGTTATACATTTATACTTTTATTTTTAGTACTTGTAATAAGGTATATGCTTCCTTTTTAGTTTAGTTTAATTTTCAACATGTATTTATTAATTTTTCTTCCAACTATCTTTATATGTACTGAATGTAAAATATTTAAAAATCAATTTTGGGGAAGGAAGAAAAATGAATTTCAAAGTTAAAACTTTATTTGTCCTTAAAAAGCCTACAAATAACTTTAATTTGAAAATTGATTTTTGTTATGTGGAGTTATCTTAAGGATACTAAAGTTTTAATTATAGAAATGGAGTAGGAAAACTTAGTAGAAACTTTTAATGAAAAGGATTAAATTAGAGATAAGATATTTAGTAGAAAATACTAGAAAAATGATTTTACTATTTATAGTAGGGAAAATTGAATTTTTGAAAAATTAAGGATTTTTAGGACAATACTTTTTTAAGAATTTCGACTCTATTAAAATTCTTTTTCAAAAACTAATGCTACATTTTAAGTTAAGGACAGAGAATAAGTTTTTTTACTTTAAAAAAGGATAGTGAAATTCAAAATTATTAAAGATTTATTCAGATATAGTAATCCTCACCTAAGAAAAGTAAAGGATTAAAAAGATCCTGAAAAAGAAAAAAAAATAAAAGTAAAAGTATGAAAAAGGGAGGAGAAGCTTAAGGATTATGGCATAATTAAAAATTTATTTTACTTGAATCTTTCTAAAGTAGGATGCTTGGGAACAGTCTTGAACTTGATTTATTTTCAAAAAGTAATAGTAATTTTTTTTTCAAAATAGAGTTCTTAATTCTGAAATTTATATTCTTCTAAGAATCCAAAGTTTGGAAAAAAAAATTAATTCTTTTTGAATTAGATAGAAAATCAGTATTCCTAAGTTTAATATTAAATATTCTGATACTTTAGATATCAACTGATTTATTGGAACTTCTTCTAGGTTGGAATATAGCATTTCGAGAACAAAATATTAGGTCATCCTAAAGAAACCCACTAACATAAATCAACATATTTTAGCTTTTAAAAGTAGTAATATTACTTGAGGAAAATTAATGTTAAGTTTGATGGATTTTGACATGCCTGAAAATGTGTTATTTTTCTATACACATTTAGTGCTTATTTTTAGTGATATTGCACTAAGGTATTTTTGCTTTTTTTATTACAGGGACGATAGGTTAAGCAGTTGGAGAAAAAAAGTGAAAAAAGACCAAAACAGGGTCAAATGGAGTAATGGAGCACAAAGTGAACTGGTGCCTAAGCACCAACTTCTAGCATCTAAGCACCAGACCTTGTACGTCGAAGCAGAGAGCACAACACCATGTTGTCAGTACTGGTGCTTAGGCACCAGGAAATTATCCTGCGCTTTTAGAAGACTGGGTCTAAGTGCCACGGTTGGGCACATAGGTGCCAAAATCATTTTTTTTTAAAAAAATACAATGTATTTAAAGGTATTTTGAAGAAGCATCTGAAGTGACTCTTGGGAATTTTGAACGTTATCTTGAAGGAACTTAAAAGAGAAAAGAAAAAAGGGGGGTTGGCGTGTCTCTTCATTTTGGAAGTGTCTTTTTAGTGACTCTTGGCACTTATGAAGAAGAGAGAAAGGAAGGAATTGAGATATTTCTTCATTTCTTGTATTTCTCTTTTAAAGAATGGAGAGGAGTGTAAGAGATTGCTTTTTGTTGTGCAAGGAAGGTGTGAATCTTCTGTAAACATGACACTTGTACTCTTTTTGCATTTTCCTTGAATTATTACAATATAGTTGTATGATTTCATTGTCATTTGCAATGAAGAATCTATGTGTTTGCTCCATGTTTAGTGAGTAGTTTTCTGTACTATTTCCTCTTATTATGAAGTAGTGTAATGTATAGAAAAATTTATTTTATGATAGAATAATTTTAATTTTCATGTGATGAGTAAAATCTTTGTTGGTTCATTGACATAAAATACTGGTCATAGGTTATGTTAAAATTTGTTTTAAGTTGAGACTAAGACTTCAAAGAGCGGTAACTTCATAACTTGAGTACACTCACATTGTTCGGTTGGCTATGATGAAGTAGTCAGGTGGCGATGCAACTTTTAAAAGGAAATATACTTCATTATCTTTNCTTCTTGGGAGGCAACTCATAGTTATCCATGTGAGTTGATTTATGTTGTTTTTTGTCGTAAAGCTTTATATTTGTGTGGTTATTAAGTGATAATGAGGCCTACATGAAGAGAATATAGAAGGGGATATGTAGGATTTATGTTTGTTTGTTTGTTTGGAACGGATGTATATATTTATGTGTTTGAACTGTTTTTATATTGTTGTTTTTTTATGGAATGAACTTGGATTTATGTTGTAATTAGACTTTCTTTATATTCATGCCTTATTAATATATAGTAATTTTCACTATTAAATTGTGAATCAGAAAGTTATACATGTATACTTTTATTTTTAGTACTTGTAATAAGGTATATACTTCCTTTTTAGTTTAGTTTAATTTTCAACATGTATTTATTAATTTTTCTTCCAACTATATTTATATGTATTGACTGTAAAATATTTAAAAATCAATTTTGGGGAAGGAAGAAAAATGAATTTCAAAGTTAAAACTTTATTTGTCCTTAAAAAGCCTACAAATAACTTTAATTTGAAAATTGATTTTTGTTATGTGGAGTTATCTTAAGGATACTAAAGTTTTAATTATAGAAATGGAGTAGGAAAACTTAGTAGAAACTTTTAATAAAAATGATTAAATTAGAGTTAAGATATTTAGTAGAAAATAATAGGAAAATGATTTTATTATTTATAGTAGGAAAAATTGAATTTTTGAAAGATTAAGGATTTTTAGGATAATACTTTTTAAAAAATTTCGACTATATTAAATTTTTTTTTCAAAAACTAATGCTACTTTTTAATTTAAGGACAGAGAATAAGTTTTTTACTTTAAAAAAGGGATAGTGAAATTCAAAATCATTAAAGATCTATCCAAATATAGTAATCATTACCTAAAAAAAGTAAAGGATTAAAAAAATCCTGAAAAAGAAAAAGAAAAAAAAAAGTAAGAGTATGAAAAAGGGAGGAGAAGCTTAAGGATTATGACATAATTAAAAATTGATTTTACTTGAATCTTTCTAAAGTAGGACGCTTGGGAACAATCTTAAACTTGATTTATTTTCAAAAAGTAATAGTAATTTTTTTTTTCAAAATAGAGTTCTTAATTCTGAAATTTATATTTTTCTAAGAATCCAAAGTTTGGAAAAAAAAATTAATTATTTTTTAATTAGATAGAAAATCAGTATTCCTAAGTTTAATACTAAATATTCTGATACTTTAGATATCAACTGATTTATTGGAACTTCTTCTAGGTTGGAATATAGCATTTCTAGGACAAAATATTAGGTCATCCTAAAGAAACCCACTAAGATAAATCAACATATTTTAGCTTTTAAAAGTAGTAATATTACTTGAGGAAAATTATTGTTAAGTTTGAGGGATTTTGACATGCCTGAAAATGTGTTATTTTTCTATACACATTTAGTACTTATTTTTAGTGAATTGTACTTTAAAAGAAGGTATTTTTGTTTTTTTTATTATAGGGACGATAGGTTAAGCAGTTGGAGAGAAAAAAGTGAAAAAAGAACAAAACAGGGTCAAATGGAGCAAAGGAGCACAAAGTGAACTGGTGCCTAAGCACCAACTTCTAGTGCCTAAGTGCCAGACCTTGTATGTCGAAGCAGAGAGCACAGCACCATGGTGTCAGTATTGGCGCCTAGTCATCAGGCAATTATCCTGCTCTTTTAGAAGACTGGCATCTAAGTGCCACTGTTGGGCACATAGGTGCCAGGATCAATTTTTTTAAAAAATACAATGTATTTAAAGGTATTTTGAAGAAGCATATGAAGTGACTCTTGGGAATTTTGAGCGTTATCTTGAAGGGACTTAAAAGAGAAAAGGAAAAAGGTGGGTTGGTTTCTCTCTTCATTTGGAAAGTGTCTTTTGGAGTTCTTAGTGACTCTTGGCACTTATGAAGAAGAGAGAAAGGAAGGAATTGAGATATTTCTTCATTTCTTGTATTTCTCTTTTAGAGAATGGAGAGGAGTGTAAGGGATTGCTATTTTTTGTGCAAGGAAGGCGTGAATCTTCTGTAAACATAACTCTTGTACTCTTTTTGCATTTGCTTTGAATTATTACAATATAGTTGTATGATTTCATTGTCATTTGCAATGAAGAATCTATGTGTTTGCTCCATGTTTAGTGAGTAGTTTTCTGTATTATTTCCTCTTGTTATGAAGTAGTGTAATGTATAGAAAAATTTATTTTATGATAGAATAATTTTAATTTTCATGTGATGAGTAAAATCTTTGTTGCTTCATTGACATAAAATACTGGTCATAGGTTATGTTAAAATTTGTTTTAAGTTGAAACTAAGACTCGAAAGAGCGGTAACTTCATAATTTGAGTACACTCACACTGTTCGGTTGGCTATGATGAAGTAGTCAGGTGGCGATGCAACTTTTAAAAGGAAATATACTTCATTATCTTTTCACTATTAGGAGCTTCTAAGTAAAAATTGATGTAAGTGAATGAGTTCCTTATTATGAGTTGTAAGGCTTCTTAACCACATTCGCATCTCTGCTAGTTGTGTAATTCTAATAGAATATTAAGCTTATCTATAAACTCATAAGAGGGTAGACATATGTTTCTTGTTGTACAAAAATTATTACATTATTATATAAATTCTTATATTGTCTATGTCAATATCTTCATTGCAAGAGGGAAGGGATTTTGATTATATAATAACTTTCTAATATTTAATCAGCCTCCGTAGATTTTATTTTTATTTAATTTAGTTAACTTTAATTTTAGAGTAAAGTAGTTAATTTAGGAAAATCAAACTTTTCAAAAATTTCAGGCTAAGATAAGTTATTGTAGACTAGAACTTTTATTGAAGTCGTTACAAATTAAAATCTTTTCTTAAGGGATTGATACTCAGGATTTTGAAAGAAAGCTTTATATTGCTTGAACGATAAGTGCGCTTGCGTAGTACCCCTAGTGTGTAAAATTGAATTGTGGAGAAAAATAAGAGTTATTTATTAAATAGCACTCAATTGAGAGTTAACGGTACAAGCACACACGGGCAGTGGGAGTCAAGCTTTGGGTGTTATTGTCTGGAATTGAAATTAAAGTAATTACGCACGAGGCATGCACATATTGTCAGGATCAGCTAGATGGATTGCTAACTTCACGAGCTATAAACTATCTCATTTGCCTCTTAAATACTCGGGTGTAAATTTATTGCAGGGGAGAAGGAGACAACCTCAAATGGATGCAGTTGTCAAAAAATTTAAAAAAACAAATTCTACACTAGAGGAATGCTTTCCTTTCCTTTGGTGGTGGGCTCATTATAATTAAAATCATGCTTAATTCAATACCTCTTTATGTGTTGCAGGTTCTTAAGCTCAAATGCAGTACTCAAGTGGCTTTGGAAAAATGTTTTAATAAAATTTTTTGGGGTAGTGGGCACTCCAATAAAATATGGTGCTCTTGGAAAAAAATTATGCATGCCTTATGCAGCTGGGGGAGTAAGTATGAAGGAATTAAAACGCATTGTTGATATTAATTTCATTAAGCGTTGGTTTAAATTCAGGAAGGGACTCTCTTTATGATCTAATTTTATGTCTACTAAGTATTGCTCCTCTCAACATCCTTCTAGTGCTTGTTAGAAAAAGGGTGATTCCAAAAGCTGGAAGTCCTTCTTAAACGCAAGGGTTGTGGCCTCTAACTATGTATATTGAGACATATAACAGGGCAATATTTTCTTTTGGAAGGATTAGTGGGCAGATTTTGAATTGGTTGGGATGCCTTGATGGGAGAATTATAGTAATCTTTTGGTTTCTGATTTATGGGTTGATGGTTTGTGGAATTCTCAGCTCTTAGGGTATGTAGTGGGTTCTTCCTCAGCGGCCATTTCCAAAATACCAATAAATTGCTAGAAGAGGGATTCTTTGTTACTTAAAATTTCTCATAACGTTTTGATTACTAAATTCATTTATGAGAAGCAATACTCTTTTGATAAACTGGTTTGGGGGGATTATATATAGGGAAAGGTCTTGACAACCTTGATGTCTTTCTTCATATGGAGACATTTTCATAAGTTACTACCTTATGAAGACATTTTGAAGCTCAAAGGTTTTCAACTTTTTCTCAATGTTGTCTTTGTAAAATCTCTGAGGAAATTGCTAACCACACATTTTTCCAATGCCCTTATTCCTTACAGGTCCGGAATTACTTTGCTAACCTTTTTCATAGGAAAATCCCTTCTAGCTGGAATAATCTTAATGATTGTTGGCTCTTATGGGCTAATGGGAGCTCTAAGAAAGTGTTTTTTTGTTTATTTTCCTTTTATTTTTATGTAGTTTTTATGGATGACAAGGAATACTAGCAAGCATGAAGGCATTGTAAATCCCTTAACTGTTGTTATTGCTAATATTATGGCTTATCTTTGTAAGATTGGCAACTCGAATCTTTTTAGAGACAATTTTTTTGTTGGCACACACCTAAACATTTTAGGGATGCCTCTTCCTAAATTGGTTAGGTGGATGCCACACCCCCAAAAAATGTTTCAAGGTAAATGTTGATGGGAGTTGGTCCCCTTTGAGGGCGGGTGCTGGTAGAATTTTCAGGAATTATAAGGGAAAGTGTGTTTGTTCCTTCTCTTCCCCTTGTATTGCTTCCAACCCTTTCAAGGCAGAGGCTTAGGTTGTTCTTTTGTCCCTTAAGGTGGTGGGTTTTATTGGTTGTTTGACTATGATGGTGGAACTGGACTCTTCGCATCTCTTGCAATCTTTATGTGGGAAACTTACTCCACCATGGCATCTTGTGTTCTTAAACTAAATTAAGGATTTACAAAAATAGATGGAATTTGATTATTGATTGGTGTTTCATCTATAGGGAGGGGAACTGTCCAGCACATTGGTTGGTCAAGCATGGTCTAAGCAATTTGGAGGTGGGATCTCGACCTTCTCTTGAGCTGAGGCGACTTATTGACGGTGATTTATTGGAACTGCCATATCTCCGGGTGGCTTAATTCTTTACTTATTTTGATGAGGCTTGACCTGCTTTCTGTTGGTGGGGGTTATTTGGTTTTGTTAGTGTCTGCCAGTTTGGAGGTCTTACCTCTAGATGGCTTTGTTGCTTATCATGTCATATCATCACTATCTCTATTTTCTCCTTATCAACTTTGTTGTTGGACGTTTGTTGAGGTTATTTTTTGTGGTACTTATCTGGGACTTTTTCTGCTAGTTGTTTGGGTACTGAGTCCACCCTTAATTACTGGTGGACTTTGCTGGATTGGTGCTTCGATGTGTTTTCTAGCTTAGGCGTGTTGAAACTTTTTGATTTATGTAATTGGTATCTCGATGTTCTTGGTGGTAGAGGAGGAATCACCTTTATTTCGACCATATGGTTTTCTTCTCTTTTTTATGCATGGGTGTTCATAATTTCCCTTTCTATGTTCTCACCTGTTTTTCTAGTTTGTGGTGCTCATTGGAAGTTATTTTGTTTGGATCCTTTGGGGAACTCTCTGGATTTACTTGTATGCAATTTATTGAAATCGTATTCCAAAGTACTGCAAGGAATTTACAGTTATTGCTTTATGTTGGATGGGCTTTTGAGCTTGCCCTTTATTTTTGGTGGGCTCATACCCCACCTCTATCATATGGGAGGAACCTTTTGGTTGGATTTCAGTTGTATTCTGGTTGGTTTGCGGGTTACTAGTGCTGGAGCCTTATCCGTTTACTATGGAGGTTNATTTATATATTTAAATTTTTAATATTAAATAAAAATATTATTATTAGTTTTTCATGCATTGATATTTTAATATCATAGTCATAAAGATTAAATTATAGATGTTATGTATGTGAATACATAAATTTAAAGGGAAAAATATTATATCAGGACTCCTAATGTAGAGCTACGTTTGGAGTATATTGGTATGCGGACATGTGGCTTCAAGGAAACCTGCTCGCTTTCCTGTGATACAGCCCGGTAACACAGGAGAATATCCCTCCTTTGTTATTTTGTATTATTCAAGTGTTATTGTGGTGGTATTCATGTGTTATTGTGTTATTATAACACCGAGAATATTCCCAAAACACAATAACACATGAATACCTCCACAATAACACATGAATAATGTAGAATAATATGGGAGAAATATTCCTCTGCGCTAAAATGATTCTTTTTTTATTTTTCTATCACCTCCACGTGCCTGCATATCAGTGCACTCCGAACATAGCTCTGCGTTAGGAGTCCTGATTTAATATTTTTTTTAAATTTAAAGGGCTGATTACATACATGGCACTCAAAACATTGCTAATTGCAAATCATGCACTCCTTCATTCATGTTTCAAATTCGCACTCCAATATCGAGGTACTGAGAAAACCCCAATCCATATTTGTTTTTTATTTTTATCAAATTCATAATAGTTTGATCGTGACAAACATAAATGCACATGTTTCTTAGTTCAAAAAATAAACTAGATATTCGATTTGTAAATAGCAATATTTTTTATGGCTTATATGTAATTATCACAAATTTAAATATATGATATGTCGGTAGATTTGGAAAAAAGTTAACATTGCTTGAGAGTTCAGGCTGCCCCCAACAAACCCGATCTATCCCACCGGTCCACCCAACGTGGAGTCGTGGACCGTCACTTCACCACAAAAGAGCACTAGTAAATCACGTCCGTTCAAATATTTCAAATTGCATCTCGACTGCTCATCTCTACGACGGTAAGCTGCGGGGCCCACAGATTTACTCCACCAACCGAAAACCCTTACTGCACGCAGTTCCACCTCTTCCGAGCAATNCCAAATTGCATCTCGACCGCTCATCTCTACGACGGTGATCTGCGGGGCCCACAGATTTACTCCACCAACCGAAAACCCTTACTGCACGCAGTTCCACCTCTTCCGAGCAATGCAGCTCTTTATATATCTCAGAGAGGAGTGATGAACAAATGCGTATCGATTCTTTCTGTCGTCTTCTTCGCTGCAATAATTCTGTAAGTCATGAATCGCTAATTTTTTTACTTCTTTTTTTTTGGGACTAAATACCTTTATTTTACTGGATTTAGCTCACTTTCTTTTTGGTTTCTTCTTCCCCTTTTTTGTATTGCTACTTGCTGTTCTTCCCTGNTGTATCGATTCTTCTTCAAAAGTAAAAATCTGTCGTCTTCTTCGCTGCAATAATTCTGTAAGTCATGAATCGCTAATTTTTTTACTTCTTTTTTTTTTGGGACTAAATACCTTTATTTTACTGGATTTAGCTCACTTTCTTTTGGTTTCTTCTTCCCCTTTTTTGTATTGCTACTTGCTGTTCTTCCCTGTTTTTTTTTCTACCTGCATAAATGCTGTTTATTCATTCTGCAGGCCACTTTATTTGGTAGTCTGTGCAATGGCGAAGGAATCATTGAATTCAAATGANTTCTCCCTGCATAAATGTTGTTTATTCATTCTGCAGGCCACTTTATTTGGTAGTCTGTGCAATGGCGAAGGAATCATTGAATTCAAATGAGGTATGTGTTTTTGAATGAACGATGAGTTAGATTGTTAGTAGATTTGAGTAAAATATCTTCAGTTTATACTTTTTTTTTTTTCAATTTGGTTCGGGTTTTATCTCATAGGTTGTTCTCGCTGAAGAGGTTGGACATGTATCAGTGATAACTTTGAATCGGCCTCGTCAATTGAATGTTATTTCATCTAGAGTGGTTGGCGAAGATTTGATGCTAATTTCTTGCTTCTTTCTTTTTCAATGGAAATCAATGTTAAGAAATGCAATGGATATTAGGTCGAGCTAGTAGCTGAATACCTCGAGAAATGGGAGCAGGATGAAGATATTAAACTTGTGATATTTAAGGTGGATTATTGCTATTATTATTGATTACTGTTTTTTCTAGTTATTTGCATATAGATTGGTTAGACTTTTTGATCTATACATTATTTTCAGGGAGCTGGGCGTGCTTTTTCTGCTGGCGGGGATCTAAAAATGTTCTATGCAGGGAGAACTGGTCTCTTACTAAATTCAAAATCATGATTTAAATTAAAGTATTATCACATTCAGTAGTTTAGTGTTTGGAGATCCCTTTCAAGTCATTTATGCCTTTCTTTTANAGGGAGGACAGGTCTCTTAGTAAATTCAAAATCATGATTTAAATTGAAGTATTATCACATTCAGTATTTTAGTGTTTGGAGATCCGTTTTAAGTCATTTATGCCTTTCTTTTACCTTAACAGGTGATTTCTGCCTTGAGGTTGTATATAGGATGTATTGGTTGTGTTACCACATCCATACTTATAAGAAAACCATGGTAATGATTTCTTCTGTATTCTACTGATAATGGTTTTTACTACTTAGAATGGAGAAATTGTCATTTTCTATTTTTAATTTTTGGATAAAATGCTAGGTCGCCCTTGTTCATGGAATTGCTATGGGTGGAGGTGCAGCTATGACTGTCCCATTGAAGTTTTCTGTTGTCACTGAGAATACTGTAAGTGCAAGAATACAAATTTATCTGGCAAGTGGGCATTTACTTGGATACCACCCAATTCTTATGTATTTACCCATCTAATACCTAAAATTTGCTTTTTTACATTTATATCACCCAAATCATTCATTTCACATATTGTTGGTATGGAATATGCACTAAGGGCTACATTTGGTTCACAATCAAAACCACATCGCATAAAATAGGAACACCGGTTTGAAAAATCTGGAACAAAAGAATCGAATAGAAGCTTCATAAAGTAAGCTAAGAAAAGCTCACCAAGATCACTACTAATAAAAAGTTTCACAACATTTTATATAGGTTATCGCTACGGTAAAAATCCCTAATATTTTTACTGCGGGGTTTTTTAAACTGCTAAATTTGATGATTGCTGCAAAGGCTTTTAGCAACAGGTTTAAAATTGTCGGGAAAAATTTTTAGCTGTGGTGACTATAGCAACAGTTTTAACTAGTAGGTATATGGCAGTGGTTTAAACCGTTACTAGTTTTAATATTTTTTTAATTAGTTTCATTTTGGTGATTATACACATTTCAATAAACCTACATATAGAATAAAAAATATATATGGTGATTATACACATTTCCATATGAACATTTCTTGGATCATGCATGTAGCGGTTCACCATACGTACTGCAATTGAAATATAGGGTCGAGTGTGGCACAGGTAGATCAGGCTGCCAACCAACTTCTGACATCTCTCACAATAACTGATTCACTTGCCTCTATACTGAGCTTGACCTTTTGATCAATTCAAGAGACTGTAGGTTTGCACCCCCGCATACCTGTCTCCATGAGAAGATCCAATATATATTTTCTCTGAGATAGGACCATTTAGGCCATGGACCACTTCATCCCAAGAAAATATCTCTGTCCTAAGACGATAATTCATTATTCTACCGCCGTGAATTTTCTAGGACACATCAGTTTTATCTTTAAAAAGTGAAATACAGCTTTTCATGCCTAGGAAAGGTGGTTTGTAGGTAAAAATTGAAGTTTAGATGTTAGATATGCAAATACATAGGAATTCAGTGATATGTCGTGTGAATATTTCTTTTTTGTTAATAGAAAGTCCATTTCTGTCAAGGGGTTTTTATGCAAGGGAAAAATGTATTGTAAAAAAGTTCCTTCTCAAGTAAAAGCGAACTTTATTTCTTAATTGGAAAAGGAGAACTTTCTTTGACTCGATGCTATATAAAATAAAACAACGTCATTCCAACAGAAGTCTTCTACGACCTTTCGACCTCACTTGTTTTTATTGGAGTCGTTTTTGCTTTATGAAATCGATATGAATAGTCAATTTCCTGTTTTTACCCCATGAATTATTTTAAAAAGTAGTGAAAGGACAGATTTTTTTGCTTTCCCCGCTTTTCTATTGTTTTAGTTTTTCAGGTTGAAAGAATTGAAATAGAAAAATGTAANGTTCTACGACCTTTGGAACTCACTTGTTTTTAAATTAATAGTCAATTTCCTTGTTTTTACCCCATGAATTATTTTAAAAAGTAGTGAAAGGACATATTTTTTTGCTTTCCCCGCTTTTCTATTGTTTTAGTTTTTCAGGTTGAAAGAATTGAAATAGAAAAATGTAAAGGAACTGGAATGAAAAATGGTATGGGCCGTTTGGCATTAATTTTGTTTTCTAAATTTTTTTTTTATTTTTTTATTTTTAAAAACATATTTAGCTGATATAATTTTTATATATTTTATTTTTTTATTTTTAAAAGTAAATCAATTTGCTTTTAAAATTATTTAAAACACAAAAGGTATTTTGAGTGTTTTTAACAATAAATACCTCAATCAAATATATTTAAATTTAAATTAAAATATAAATAAAATAAAATAAAAAAAGATGTAAACACAAAATAAAAATGATTGCAAAAAGCCTCCAAGGAATTGAATTTATTTGTTTCTCACCTAATTGTTTTGTTGAGGAGATACTAAATGAAAATGATTTCGTTTTTTTTTTTCTTTCATGTTTTTTCAATGAATAATTGATTTTTCTTTTTTTCCTTGTGAGGAGGCCCATAAAATTTTCTTTTCGTTTTTTACTAGGCTTGGGTAGAAGACTATCAATGGAAAAAATGGATTCAATCTCATTTTCTCAGCAATATTAATCACCTATCAATTTTATTCCAATCAAACGCCCAAAATAAAATATTGAAGTCAAAAATGTTTGTAATGCCTCCAATTCCTTTTAACTCAAGCATACCCTCTTACTCCTTTTAATTATCATTCTTGTGAGCTTATACTTTCTAGTAAGTTTACTTTTGGATATGGCTGTGTTAATTTCTAACATTTGGTTTATAGGTTTTTTCTATGCCTGAAGCAAGCGTTGGGCTTCATTCAGATTGCAGCTTTTCNTCTCAGCAATATTAATCACCTATCAATTTTATTCCAATCAAACGCCCAAAATAAAATTTTGAAGTCAAAAATGTTTGTAATGCCTCCAGTTCCTTTTAACTCAAGCACACCCTCTTACTCCTTTTAATTATCATTGCTGCGAGCTTATCCTTCCTAGTAAGTTTATTTTTAATATCTAACATTTGGTTTATAGGTTTTTTCTATGCCTGAAGCAAGCGTTGGGCTTCATTCAGATTGCAGCTTTTCTTACATTCTTCCACGTCTTCCTGGTTATCTGGGTAAGGACATATTTTCTCCTAGACATGTTACGTGAGAATGCGTAGCCTGTAGAAGATGTATTTTTCCATTGATGTTTTTGTTTTTTGGGGAATGATTTCCACCCATTTCTTAAGAGAGAAAATGGTAAATTAACAACGATAAATGTTTTAATGTGTCTGTACACATTAGAGGAAGGATATAAGAAAGAAATAATCGTATTAGACGATATGTGTCGTAGATATTGAAGACAAAAATAGATTAATAGATTTTGTATATGTTCATTAGCGGAACGAGATGCATTAATAAAGTGATGAGATCAAATTTATGTATGGATGAATAGATAGAATGAAAACTGTGAAATTTACATGCATATCACACAACTCTTATGCCTTTACATATCGCATGCCCCAACTTTGATATTTACACATAAAAACAAGACCTGGGACTTGGAATTAATTAAGGTGCGAATGGACCGTCGAATATAGATATCACTAATAATTTAATGTTTAAATATTAATGGAAAGAACCACTAAAGAAATCAATTTAAATAATAAGTAAAAAATTTTACTTTTCTGGTTACGGATCTTGCATTGTGTATACATTCTCTCTTCTAGAATTTATTTTATTTAAAATCTTAAACTTGAAAACATATTAAAATAACATTATGATTTATCTAAAGATAACTCGTGAGCAATTACATATTTGAACTATAGTAATCTAAGGAAAAGAAAGTACTNTCTAATTTTAATATTTTTTTTAATTAGATTCATTTTGATGATTATACACATGTCAATAAACCTACATGCAGAATAAAAAATATATATGAAGAAATTTTTATATACATACAACTTAATTCTTCTAAATTTACATTTCGAACGCCTAAACTCCAATTTTTACTTGCATACCACCTTACCTATGCGTCCATGCATGAAAATGTGTATTTGGCTTATTAAAAGTTAAAATGGTTGTATTTGTAATGAGATATGAGAGATTTGGGCATATAAATGTAAAAAATTCAAGTTTGTGATAGTTATGTAAATACATAGGAATTGGGTGGTATGCATGTAAATGCCTCGAACATGAAAACCAAATGAACCAAACAAACACATAATATATATGTAAGCCAAGTCCCAACATTTGTGCACTCAGGTTGTTGGCCTGAACTGTGATATGTTGGCTCAAAGAATTCCTAAGTATCACTGCGATCTTCCTGTGTTGAATAGGGATGCATTGTTGTAGAATATGAATTAGCCGGTCTACTACTTTTCTCATTGTTGGACACATCTCTAGAAATAGAAGAAAGAAATAAGCCAGAAATTAAAATATGTGTTTAAATAAGGGGTTACAGTGTTTTACAAATAAATCCATAAAATCCTCTTAATACACATAACTAACAACACTCCCTTGCAAGATGGGCAAAAGATTTTCACTAAGTCCATCTTGCAACATAATCTAGCTAACTCCACTGAACTATGTCCTTTAGTGAAGCAGTCAGCCATCTGCTCTCCAATAGCCACATGACTTAATTTCAACAATCTGTTATTCAGCTTCTCATTGTTTGATTCCATCGTGTTGCACCGAGTTGTTAGCGGATTGTCGAGTTGTTTTCACACCACAATTTCATTTGATTTTCTTGATCCACTTTGAGTTCAACCAATAAGGTTTTCATCCATATCAAATCTGCAACTCCTAGTGTCATGACTCGATATTCTGTCTCTGTAGTTAATCTTGCAACCACTGGTTGTTTCTTGCTTCTTCACGAGACCAAGTTGCCACCTACAAATATGTAGTATTCTGATGAGGATCATCCATCATCAACTGAATTTGCCCAATCAGAATCACAAAAGCCCTCAATATCTACATGTTAATTCTTCTTTAATATTAATCCTTTCCCTTGTGCACTCTTTAGATACCTCAGAATCTGATACACTGCATCTATATGACCATTCCTTGGATCATGCATGTAGCGGCTCACCACACGTACTGCAAATGAAATATAGGGTCGAGTGTGGCACAGATAGATCAGGCTGCCAACCAACTTCTGACATCTCTCACAATAATTGATTCACTTGTTTCTATACTAAGCTTGACCTTCTGATCGATTTGAGAGACTGTATGTTTGCACCCCCGCATACCTGTCTCCATGAGAAGATCCAATACATATTTTCTCCGAGATATGACCATTTAGGCCATGGACCACTTCATCCCAAGAAAATATCTGAGTTGTCCTAAGACAATAATTCATTATTCTACCGCCGTGAATTTTCTAGGACACATCAGTTTTATCTTTAAAAAGTGAAATACAGTTTTTCATGCCTAGGAAAGGTGGTTTATACGTAAAAATTGAAGTTTAGATGTTAGATATGCAAATACATAGGAATTCAGTGATATGTGGTGTGAATATTTCTTTNTCATCTCCTTCTCTGAAGTGGAAGTTGATACATCGGTTGTGTTAGAGGCTAGGCAGACATCGTAGGCCATCGCCTGGGACCACAACCCATATACCCTGCCCTTCTTCTTTTTGTCGACAGCTTATTTTAGAAGTCGTACTCAGACGGATCGTAAGATGGCCCGAACCAAAAACCGACTGCCAAGATCAGCTCTCCTTGAGTCTTAGGAAGACCTTCTACAAAACATATGATTAATGAAAGTGAGAGACTAAATAAATTTTGATATTTATTTGAATTTGGTACTAATTAATCTTGTCAACTACCTAGGTTGCATTCGATCTGCTGTCCACTTAGGACTGATCCAATTGTCGCCTTTGGATGCGCTCGTGTAACTCTACACCAGTTGGCTTCCGCCCATTCTCTAGTGTTTGTCAGTGTAATGGAATAGTTAGCANCAATTTGATACTTATTAATCTTGGCAATTACCTAGGTTGCATTCGATCTGCTGTCCACTTAGGACTGATCCAATTGTCGCCTTTGGATGTGCTCGTGTAACTCTACACCAGTTGGCTTCCGCCCATTCTCTAGTGTTTGTCAGTGTAATGGAATAGTTAGCAAACATTTAATGTAAAATAAGATTTAATGCAAAAAAAAAAGTCTTCGCAGCTTCCTCTTGTACTCCGTATGTGGGAAGGCTACACGGGTGTGCTTTAAGACCTCCATGCCCATGCAGTTAGAGCGGCAATTCAGTTTTNAAGTCTTCGCATGTACTCTGTATGTGGGAAGGCTACACGGGTGTGCTTTAAGACCTCCATGCCCATGCAGTTAGAGCGGCAATTCAGTTTTGCCTGCTTTCTCTTCCTTTGATACTCGGGAGAGTTCTTTGCTCTGAGCAGTGTGGCAAACACATCCTCGCCTAACCACAATGGGAGCTCACGTTTCTAGCGATACCACTGAACTAGTCTCACAACTAATCGCTTCCCTTGTGCTCGAAGTTCCTGCGGATGTGTGCCTCCTTCTCGGGGGGTCAGGACCATTGTTTCAGTAAATTGAATTAGAAATTGTTAGATTCATAAAAATAAATAAATAAATGTAATTACTGTGTTCGGGGTTTACCTTAAACTTGCCAAACCACATATCCTGAACTATGATCGAGATCTCCTTTCAAGATAAGTACATGTGATCGTACTTGCTCTGAATTATTTCTCTGATGGAATGTATGGCCTGTGTATGGGGACTAAATCTAAAAATAACATGTAATTAGTTCTCTATTAAATAAAAAAACTAAGAAGTAGTATGCACATTAAATTAAAACTTACGTGTTTCCCACTGCACTGAGCTGATAACGGTTGCTTGTGCTGCTCGAACTCGACAGCGCTTCAAGAGCAACCAATGTTNACTAAGAAGTAGTATGCACATTAAATTAAAACTTACGTGTTCCCCACTGCACTGAGCTGATAACGGTTGCTTGTGCTGCTCGAACTCGACAGCGCTTCAAGAGCAACCAATGTTGATGGTGTTGCTGGTGTCGTGGATGCGAGTGTTGACGGTAGTTGTGTTGTGGCTGGTAGCGGTGGTGGTGTCGTAGCTAGTGGTGATTGTGATGTTGAGATCGTGATTGGTGGAGGAACTTGTGTGGTAGAGGGGACTAGAGGCGNGTGTTGCTGGTGTCGTGGATGCGAGTGTTGACGGTAGTTGTGTTGTGGCTGGTAGCAGTGGTGGTGTCGTAGCTGGTGGTGATTGTGATGTTGAGATCGTGATTGGTGGAGGAACTTGTGTGGTAGAGGGGACTAGAGGCGATGCCAGTGTGGTGCACTCTCTATCACCACGTCCACAGCCCCATCGGCTTATGGATTTCCGCAAGCCAACACATCCCCCGACAGGGGGCATACCGCTCTTTCTTCCAGAAGTTATCTGCAAGCAGGAAAGTAAAGTTAATTATTACATCTACATACTACTAAAGATGAAAGTATAATAATACACAGTAAAAAAAAGGGCAACATTAAATTGCATGAGTATAATTTATAGACTACTGAAACTGAAAAAAGCAAAAGTACGCAGTAAACAGAATATAAAACTGTAAAATACAATCTACAAGCTACTGAAACTGAAAACACTGAATCTTAAAGAGGTTAAATCCTAAAAACTATTTGGTATGTTAATAAGTAAATCTGGAGAAAGTCTTTGGTGGCTTTAATAGGATTTACCATATCCCACAAGTTTCAACATCTCTACAACAACAACAACAACAATAACAACAACAACAACAAGCATTTATCCCACTAAGTGGGGTCGGCTACATGAATCTTTTCCTCCATTGCATCCTATTGTTGTCATATTTTCGTTTAATTCTTATAAATTAAGATCATTGTTTATACAATATGTTCATGTCATTGTAGGTGGTCTACATCTGTCTTTCTTAACATAAATCGATTCTAAAACATCTATTCTCCTAACCGGATCATCTGATGGTCGACGTTTAATGTGACTAAACCATTTAAGACGACTCTCTCTAATTTTGTTCGCCACAGGAGCTACACTAACCCTTTCACGGATATATTCATTTCACATTTTATCTCTAAGTGCAAAGCCACTCTTCCACCTGAGCATTCTCATCTCGACAACACTTAACTTAATTTTATGCTTCTCTTTTAAAGGCCAATATTATGTGTCATAGAGAGGTCTCACCATCATCTTTTAAAATTTTCCTTTCAGTCTAAATGACACTTTTCTATCACACAATAGATCTGAAGAATTCCTCCATTTCAACCAACCAAATTGAATTCTACTAATAACATCCCCTTCTACATCACCATAAACCATACATTTGAGTGTCGAGATTAATGCCAAAGTGTTGGAGTTGGGGTGAGTCGTCAGAGCTAGAGTCGTCAGAGTTGCAGTCATCAGGCGCTGGAGTCGTCAGAAGAGGGGAGGGAAGGGTTAGGACACGGCGAGAGGGAAAGACTGAGATGGATCGGGATTAGGGCAAGTTCAGGGGTGTAGCGAATTTCGGCGGTATAAAGGATTCTTTTTGGGGTCTTACAAATGACTTCAAATCCGTATGTTATTAACATTAATACTGAAGGAATTGACCGTCGGTTGCTAAAAAAACTCATCGGTTAACGCCCTTTCAATGGTGGGCTCGTAAATAATCGACGAGATATAACTGTCGGTTATTATGTGCATATAAATGATAATGAAATGTGTCGATTATAATAAAAACCGTCGGAAACTTATCTATTGTTCATAAACGGTAGTATGCTTGTTATTATGTCGTCAGAAATAACTCAAAACATAAGCCATCGTAAAAATGTCGGAAAATAAGACATTTTTGCCAACTAAAATTTAAGTTGTCGATTTTACCGTCAGTTAGTGTTTTTTCTATAGGGTATTCTTTCGTCGGACACCAGTTAGCGGTCTAAACATCACNTCGTCGGAAACTTATCTATTGTTCATAAACGGTAGTATGTCTTGTTATTATGCCGTCAGAAATAACTCGAAACATAAGCCATCGTAAAAATGTTGGAAAATAAGACATTTTTGCCAACTAAAATTTAAGTTGTCGGTTTTACCGTCAGTTAGTGTTTTTTCTATAGGGTATTCTTTCGTCGGACACCAGTTAGCGGTCTAAACATCACAGTTGTTTGGGATGGTTGGATAACATCTATGCACGCGGATACACTGATGTCCTCTGCATGTACCATATGAAGGTGAACTCCTCTTAACTTACACAAACAAACATTTATATATACAATACTTCATTTTCATGTCATACATTATATTTTTATGAAATATTTTATCTCAATCTACTAATGAATAAATGTAATCTTACTAAATCTAGAGACCATGTAATAAAATGATATATGCACCTATACTGAAATCTACATATCATGTAGTTATAATATCTCTTAGAAAAATTTTAATGCAACTACTTAACGTGCATTTCTTTTCTATCTAATAATATGAAAAATCTAGTATGATCTAAATCTCACTAGAACATAGCATAAATGAAATCAAGCTTATATTTATAAATAATAAAAATTGCTTAAATTTAAAAATATAATTACTCACACTGGCCTTTCAAAAACCTCCTTAAACATTATATTTATCTCCTCAAAACCCCATTCTAAAGATTAAACCTAAATTTACNTTTTATAAATAATAAAAATTGCTGAAATTTAAAAATATAATTACTCACACTGGTCTTTCAAAAACCTCCTTAAACATTATATTTATCTCCTCAAAACCCCATTCTAAAGATTAAACCTAAATTTACTCATAAGACAAATAAATTTATATATAGTTTAATATTGTTTATCTTAATAATAATGTATTATCATTAATAAAATAAATATATATTATTGTACTTTTTTATTCATTAAATATGACATCAGTCCATAGATTTAAACTTTTTTTTATGATTCTTAATGCCACTTAATTTTAAACTATGTCTTAAAATTAAAATTATTTTAGAATTAAGTATTTAATCTACATAAATTATATGTATAATGGAAATTTATGTCAATCAATCTTGTTGCAAAGTCAACAATTTCTTATGATCCTATTTATCCCTTTATTTACTGTCGTTAATTTTTTCTTCCTACTTTATGATTTTGATTACAAAAAAAATTCATGTTAATGCTTTAATTGTAATTAAAACAATATAATTAAAAATCTAAATACCCTTAAATCCTAACTTATCTTTAATTAATCCTTTCTTTTAGTTTCTAAAGTAACTATCTCGATCTCTCACAGATGCTTATTCAATTAATATCGCTGATTTTAATTCATAAAATTTAATATTAACTTAATAATATTTTTCATTAAATTATTTTATATAATTATGACATAAAGCCCATAAGAAAAACCCTAGTCTCTTCATAAGCACTTCGTTTAACCCTCCCCACGCCAAAATTTCCCATGCGCGGGGCGTGCGACTCGCTCACTTCTCCCGAGCAGATCGGTAGGCTCCTCTTCTGGAGCGTTATTTACGTACAGAGTACGCACACAATTCTACATGTTTATTCCCTCAAATAAGCTTCCAAATAACTCAGTTATTGGGTATTAACTCCAATAATCTCTCAATAATCCCTCAATAATCTACCAATAGATTCCACGGTTTCGTGCTCATATTTTTTTATTGTTATTTGAAAACTTGATTAGGTTATTCTTAACATTCTAATACCTTCAATAATATTTAATAATCTCTACGGTGTGCATAATCCTTAAGTAATTTTTTTTCCCTTTCTCCCCACGAAGCGGCTCTCTTCTCTTCGAGAAATTATTGCATACGGACACTGCATGTATTTTTGTTTGTCGTGTCCGATTCTGACCGTAGATCACGGATATATTTCATTTTTTTTTTTTATTATTTTTTTTTATTTATAATTTAGGTGGATCCATCGACACCGCACGCCGTATGGAATAATTTTTCCTTCTCTTCCCGACTTTGCTCCTCCCAGGTGAACTTATCGGCAGTAGCGACAGCTCGGCTTCTCTTCGCTTCTCCTACCTCTTCTTATTCACGCTGGACAAAACACAAAAATGCCATGCCTTCTCTTTTATTTTCACCTTCTTCCTTGACTCAACCAGGGCATGACCCAACTTCTCTTAACCCTCGATTCGGCTCGGGCATGAGCTGCTCGACCCCTTCTCCTTTGCACAGAAGGCTGCTTTCTTCTCCTTTTCTTTCGTATGAAGCTTTGACTCCTCAATATCACTCGGCTACGTTCACGCGATGGCTATCGCAAGAAATCGGTCCTGTCTTCCTTGTACAGAACACCTCCAGCCCTCGGTACGTCAACCATCCCTTTTTGGAAACCAAAGCTGCGTCCCTTATGGCATCAACGCAAGGCACACACAACCTCTCCTCTTCTTTTTTGCACCGAGATCGCTCAATGCTTTTTCTACCCAAGTGAGAGCACTATTCATTCTTCCTTGTCCGAGCCTCGTTGCCCTGCATCGAATCTCTAGCAAGAGAAACTCCCGAACCCTCCTCTTTCTTCTCCTTTGGCACTTGTTCTCGCTCTCTCGTCTGATTCGTTTCTTTGCTTCAAATGGGATTCTCATCTTCTCAAAAGGAAAGCTTCTATACAATTAAACCCTCTGAATCAACACCAATGCATTAAATTTACTTTTCTTTAATTTCAATTTATTTTTTTTTTATTATTTATATTTTTGGTTATCATAATCTCCCCTCATAAAATTTCGCCCTTGAAATTCACGAACTTCACACCAGCTAAACATCATGCAGATTAACCATGATCTATTCAAAAATCTTCATGAAAGTTTAATTTTTGTTAATTGATAAAAAAAATCAGATATGATAAATCCGTCATCTGAATTAAGATAATTTAATTAAAAATCCCCCAACATCTAAGCATGATATCATAATTAAAACAACATGCAAATTTGTGAGATCTCAATACATAAATATACACAACACTAGATAACTAACATGACACCCAAATGATAAATCACTCCATCAAACTCTAGTAGCATCTACATCAGCATCAACATGTTCTTCAGGTTACTAATGAGTTAGGGAATAGACACTTGGTTGAATGTTTTCTCTTGGTTGCTTCTATGAATCACCCTACCAACCTCTATCATATTTTGTTGATCACTCCTGAAAGTAGATCTCTCGTGAAAACTTCTTTGGGTTGAATCTCTTCATGAGTTAGCACTTGGTATGGATCTCTGAGTGGAATTTGGGCAATTTCTCATCTAATGTCCAGGTTGTTTGTATAAGTAAGACCCCTTAAAATAAAATAGACTTTCTCCACGATGTTATTTCTCACACTTAGCACAGGGCTTTATGGTACCATTGTTAGTCTGACTAATAACTTCNTATCTAATGTCCAGGTTGTTTGTATAAGTAAGACCCCTTAAAATAAAATAGACGTTCTCCACGATGTTATTTCTCACACTTAGCACAGGGCTTTATGGTACCATTGTTAGTCTGACTAATAACTTCATCAGTATATGATTTTATTTTTTTCCCATTAGACTCTCCAAAATGTATTGTTGGTGTCACTTCAAAAGTCTTCTTCTTATATGTGTATTTACATTTCTGAGTCTACTAGCCCTCTCACTAACACTAAATAATCTTCAATCCCAAGTGGTAATAGTGGTTGTCTTATTGAATCCTTCATTCCAGACAAAAACCTATGCACTTGTCGTCTGCATTTGGAACTAACTAGGATGCACACCTTAAAAAGTGTGGTGAACTCTGTCTTGTACTGCATTATCAAACAATCACCCTTTACCAGTTGGATAAACTTATCATACATTTATTTCCTTGTTGATTGTGGTATGAACCAATCTCTAAAGGTTGCCACAAACTCCTCCCACTTGTCACAATCTGTCCCAAGGTTTGGAATTAACCAAGGCCGGAACAGATGGTTATACGTTGGAATTAAATTTTCTATTATTGTACTTTTATCACTAACACTTAAATATTCATTGAAAGGCAACTAAAGAAAAAAATTAAATAATAAGTAAAAAAATTAATTTTCTGGTTGTTGATCTTGTCTTTTGTACACATTCTCTTCTAGAATTAATTTTATTCAAAAGCTTAAATCTGAAAAAATATTAAAATAACATAATGAGTTTTTTAAAGATAATGCATGTGCCATCACATATTTAAACTACAATAACCCAAGGAAAAAAGAGTTAGTGCGACGATATCGTGAGGGTTTGACGCTATCCCACAATCTTGTAGTTAGACTAACTAGTTAACGCGACTGTATTGCGAGGGTTGTCGTCCCAGTTAGCTCTAATTGTGATTGTAACGTTGTGATCCCCTCGTTGGTGTACTAGTTACCTCTCGTTGTGGCAATTGTGATTCCGACGTGGTGTAAGACTGAAACCTTCTGACGACGCACGACACCTGCAGCACCGGTGTCATCTTCACCTAATAGGGAGTGGACATCCTTGAAGATTGGGTCTCTACCGAAGGTGGAACATTGGAGTTCCGGGTCTCTGCATGCTAATCCTGATGATTGAGCAACACTAATGAGGGTTGCGACAGTTGTTAGGGTTAGGGATTGAATGCCATCAAGAAAGAATTGTTCAAAACCTACTTTGTACATTCATAACATCGGTTTAAATAGACTATTACAATATTTTACAAATCAACCTCTAGACTTTTTCAATATTTTTTTTTTACCAATAGGATCCTAAATTAGGTCTAATTGTCAACAGTCTCTTTTTTTCTTTTTCGCACCGGCATCACTTGATGCTTTTTCTACCCAAGCGCAAACACTATTACTTCTTCCTTCTAGGAGTCTCATTGCTCTGCATTGAATCTCCAGTAAGAGCAACATGTGACCCTCCACTTTCTTCTCATCTGGTTCTTGCTTTCGCTCTCTTGTCTGATTCGTTTCTTTGCTTCAAATGGAACGCTTGTTCTCTGAAAACGAAAACGTTGAGACAGTTAAACCCTCCGAATCGACACCAATCCATTAAATTTCCTCTTCTTTCATTTTATTTTATTTTATTTTATTTTATTTTTTTCAGTTAGTGTCATAAATCTGTGCATGAAAATGTACATTTTAATTTTAAAAAGATAGTAATAGTGGTATTTTTGATGTGATAGTAAAAATTTGAATATTGTGCATGTAGATACGAGTGTTTATGTGTTATATATGTAAACAAATAAGACTTTTGTGGTATGTATGTAAATGCCCGATAAAAATTTTGTGCAAGATATAGCGAAGTCACATGTTGCGCTCAGAAGGAATCGATGGAGGAGGGTTCATAAAGCCAAGCCCAAATAACCGGAATAAACTTATGAATTATGATGACGTCTATATAGATTTTTACTGATAAAAAAACTAACAGGCTGATTACTACGCGTTTCACTTTTCTCCATTTTCCACTAATTTTTTTATTTCCTTGGTAAATGTTCAGGGGAATACTTGTCCTTAACAAATGCACGGTTAAGTGGGAAGGATATGGTTGCACTTGGCCTTGCAACTCACTTTGTCCCATCCGAGGTAATTATTTTTTGGAAGATTTAGATACGTACAACTCAATTCTTATGCATTTACATATTTAACACCGCCACCTTCCCTATGCATGAAAAGGTGTATTTCACTTTTTGAAAGTTGAAATGGTGGTTTTTTTTTTTTGTGATATGAAAGCTTTGGGTGATATAAATGTGGAAACTAAAGTTTAGGTGTTATATATATAT
>JXCR01147957.1:0-45227 GCA_002079205.1 Phalaenopsis hybrid cultivar
TAGACCTAGGCTACTAAAGAAATTTCTAGACCTCAACCAAAAGTGAGGTCAACAATTACCACTGGCAAAAAAGGTACCAACTTTCCTTGAATCATAACTCGAATTTCTTCAGCTTCAGAGAGATTTTCATAGAACTCCCTCACAACAGATATAACTACCACAACAAAGAAATAACAGAATTGTTCCCACTGTTGGCGAACAATTAAATCTTCCACGTCTCCACCCGAATTTCTAAAACATCGCTCCTGAATCAGTTTTCGTGATTGCAACGCATCACTATACTGATCTTGAACTTTTGAACTAACAAATTTACTCGAATCGAAAGGGGCCTTGCTTTGTTCCTCTTCATTATTTGTGTCATTCTACAAATTTGATAAATTCTAACAACAACTTCAAAAATCAAGTTTAAATGACTAAACTAAACTTCCAAAAGCACAAACTAAACTTCTCATGTAATTTTTATAGATTTTTCCACATTTTTCACCATGAATAGTAAATTATTGAATTTATCCAAATGTGCTCAAAATACATGGTGAAAATAAAAAAATTTTACATAGAAGTAAACCTCTTACCTCAAAGAACTTCGATCTAGCAAATTTCACTTGATTCCAGTAAGAAATCTTCACTTTAAATGTACCCTAGCCCTCAAAAATTACAAACTTGAGAGGAAGAAGGTGACGGTGGCGTTAAAAATGGCGGTTTCTAGCTCAAAATTTCACTTTTAACCGTTTGCGAACCGATTTTTGAAAATTGGTGCTTAAGCGTGGGTAAGTGGCGCTTAGGCTCCTGCCTCTCAGGTTTGCTCGCACTTAAGTACGAGATGTGGCACTTAAGCGCCAGTGCACGATTTTCAAAAGATTCAAATTAAAGTAAAATGTACTATTTTCCTAAGTAAACCACCCCTAAATGGTCTCATAGCACTTAAATGACTATTTTCAACTTTCCGTAACTCTCCTTTATCTCAAAATTTTCTTTAATAACTATTTCGATTCAAGGCTAAAACAACACAAAATTTCACTCAAACAAACTTATATTAATTCAAAAACGAGTACAAGTACATTTAAACACTTAGTTCTCAATCCAAATAGTCTTGGATGAGAAAATTTTCCTAAATACAAACACTTAACAATCTTTCACAATTAAACGCCTATGTAACACAAACACTAAAAGCAAGTCTTAAACACTAAAATACTTAAAGACAATGACTTTAAACACACAAAAACATAACTTCAACCATAGAACATAATTCCATTCTTCATTAGAAGGAACAAATTCAGGTCTTTAATTAGTCCTCTTGGTGCAACTAGAATATAAAGTTGATAAAACGGACTGTAATGACGTGCTTTGATGCAATCTTCTTCATTCCTCTTTTGTTTAAAACACATATCCTTATCCACTTTCTCTATATAACTAATGTGGATAAACTACATTTTCAATTGCCATCCAATATTCTCAAGATGTGCATGAATCTCCAATACCTTAGTCTCTAGTACAGACATGGTATTTTCAATTTTGTTGATCTTCTTTGATATCCCTTCAATACTAACGACTAAGAAACAGTTATGCATCTCTTGTGCACTTTGACTAATGAATTTCTTCCTCATGGTCTCCTCCTTCTTCAAATCCATCTCCCATGAAGACATCATCTTAAAATCTATCTCTCTTAGACTCTCTCTTAGACATTAGGGCTAGAAATAATCTGGGGTGAAATTCCTTTACTAAACCCTTCTATTTATAGGCCTAAATCCTTCCAATAAATCCTAAACACGTTTATAAACTACCTTGGCATTTTTTTGTAAACTTCTAGGTGGTTTTCCCTTTTAGAATATTAATTTTGTCCATATTTTTAAACTGCCGTGCTTAAGCGCCAGATTTGCCACTTAAGCACCAGTGCACATTTTTGCACTAGTCAACTTAACGTCCAAATTCTCATTTTAACATGTCTAGATAACTAAATAAAGTCTTAAAATAAATACTAACACATAATAGTCTCAAAAATACTATAAATTTTCTTAATCAAACATAAAATAACAATCAAAATAAAAACACACTGATAAATAAGGGTTGCCTCCCACAAAGCGCTTGGTCTTACGTCATCAGCTCGACGTAACCAATGCTTACTCATGTTGACCCAACATCATTCCATCATTAAAATTATACTGATCCCCTATAAAATAAGGTTTTAGTCATGACATGAATCTTTTTGATCATTTAGTCTAAAGGCCTTCATTTTAGTAGAAATAAAACTGAATACATATAATGTAATTTTAGTAGTAATAGCTCTAGTGACAGAAGTGTGACTTTGGGTGCTCAATTTATTAAAAGGTGAGAACGATTTAGATATATTGGGTCCGTTGTCCAAAGCGATGGTGATATAGATGAGGATGTTAATAATAGAATTTGAATTGGTTGGTTAAAGTGGAGGAATGCTTCGGGTCTTTTGTGTTATAGAAGAGTACCTCTAAGACTGAAAGGAAAATTTTATAAGATGGTGGTGAATGTTGGCTTTTAAAAGAGAAGCATAATAGTAAGTTAAGTGTTGCCGAGATGAGAATGATTAGGTGGATGAGTGGCTTTACACTTAGAGACAATATTGTTTTTCTTGAGACAGGGTTGGTGTAGCTCCTGTGACAGAAAAAAATAGAGAAAGTCATCTTAGATGGTTTGGTCACATTAAACGTCGACCATCTGATGGTCCGATTAGGAGAGTAGATGTTTTAGATTTGACTTCTCTTAAGAAAGGCAGAGGTAGACCAAGGAAGACTTGGGCTTACTGTATTAAAAGTGATAATAATTTACTAGAACTAAATGAAAATATGATACTAAATAGGTTGCAATGGAGAAAAAGGATTCGTGTAGTCGACCCAACGTAGTGGGATTAAGGCTTTATTGTTGTTGTTGTTGTTGTTGTAGTCTATGACCATTAACTTTAAAAATTTTCTCAGACTTAGGATCTTTAATATCCACAGATCCATAAGGATAAACTTTAATCACAATAAATGGGCCCATCCACCTGGACTTAAGTTCACCAGAAAATAATCTTAACCTTGAATTATATAGCAAAACTTATTGCCCTAGCTGAAAATTTTTAGTAAAAATCCTTCGATCATGCCGCATCTTCATCTTTTCTTTATAAATTTTGGCACTTTCATAAGATTCATTCCTTATCTGTTCAAGCTCATTTAATTGTAACAATCATTTCTCACCAACATCTTTCAAATTATAATTGAACTCTTTAATCCCCCAATATGCCTTATGCTCAAGTTGAACTGGTAAGTGATAAGCTTTTCCAAATATTAGCCTATATGGGGACATTCTTATAGGAGTTCTGTATACTGTCCTATAAGCCCACAATGCGTACTCAAGTTTGACTGACCAATCCATTTTTGTTGGATTCACAGATTTTTCCATAACTCTTTTAATTTTCGGATTGGATAATTCAGCAAAACCACTTTTCTGAGGATGATAAGCTACAGCAATCCTATAATTTATATGATATTTCTTTAATAATTTCTCCATTATGAAATTTTTGAAATGACCTCCCCTATCAGTAATGATAACTCTTGGCATCCCATATCTATAAAATTTATTCATTTTAAAAAATTTTGCAACACTTTGAGCAACAAATTCTATTCATTTGGATACATAGTCTACTACTAACAGAATATATATAAATTTCCAAAAGATGGTATAAATGGTCCCATGAAATCTAATCCCTAAACATCAAATATTTTAATTTCTAGCATATAATTGAGGGGCATCTCATTTCTTCTAGAAATATTGCTTATTCTTTGACATTATCACAAGTTTTGATATAAACATTAACATCTTTAAAAATTGTAGGCCAATAAAATCCAAATTGTAAAATTTTGTATGTTGTTTTATCAACACCAAAATGTCCCCAAAAATTAAAATTATGAAATTTTTGGATAGACTCATAAATTTCTTCTAATGGTACACATCTTCGAATAATCAGATCCTTTCCTTATTTGAATAAAAATGGGTCATCCAAAAAATAAGTCTTATCTTCATAAATAAGATTCCTCTTTTGTTGGTATGTCATTCCATAGGGTATAATATCACTAACAATAAAGTTCATAATTTTGGCATACCACGAAACACACCACTCATTAATAGTGAAAAATTTTTCATCTAGAAAATATTCATTAATTTCATTTTCAAAACAAAGTGGTTTTTCTCATCAAGCCTGGAAAAATGATCAGCAATTTAATTTTCAATCCACTTCCGATCTACTATTACAAAATCAAATTCCTACAAAAGAAGAATCCATCATATAAGTCTAAGTTTAGTATCCTTCCTTTTCATTAAATACTTAATAGCAGAATGATATGTATGCACTACACAATGAGTTCCAATTAAATATGATCTAAATTTATCAAAAGAAATATACTATTGCTAATAACTCTTTTTCAGTTGTTGTATAATTAATTTGAGTTTCATTAAGAGGAACTCTTCTTCAGTTGTTATATAATTAATTTGAGTTTCATTAAGAGTTTTACTAGCATAGTAAATAACTTTAAAAATTTTAGTTGTCCTAAAACAGCTCCAATAGCATAATCACTAGCATCACACATTAATTCAAAAGGTTTTTTCAGTTTGGTGAAATTATAATTTGTGCAGTGATTAGTTTTTCTTTTAATAACTTAAAAGCTTTTAGGCATTCCTCATCAAAATTAAAAAATTGCATCTCTCAGTAATGGGCATAAAGGCTTAGAAATCTTTAAAAAGACTATAATAAATCGTATATAGAAGCCAGCATGTCCTAAAAAACTCTTAATTTCCCTTACATTTGTTGGATAAGCTAAAATAACGATAACTTGAATTTTAGAATGATCTACTTCCATACCATTTTATGATATTTGATGTCATAATATAATTCCTCTTGCTACCATAAATTGGTATTTTTCCCAGTTAAGGACTAAATTTGTTTCTTCACAATGCTTAAGAACTTTGGATAAATGTTCTAAACATGAGTTCAATGAAGTTCCAAACACTGAAAAGTCATCCATGAATACTTCAATTCCTTTTTCAATTAAATCAGAAAAAATTGCCATCATACATCTTTGAAATGTAGCAGGGGCATTACATAAACCAAAGGGCATTCTTCTAAAAATTAAATGTACCATAAGGACTGGTAAAAGTTGTTTTCTCTTGATCCTCAAGAGCTATTTATATTTCAAAAGTACCATAAGAACTGATAAACATTATTTTCTCTTGATCCTCAAGGAATATTTGAATTTGGTGATAACCAGTATATCCATCCAAAAAATAAATGTATTTATGCTCAGCTAGTCTATCCAACATTTTATCTAGAAAGGGTAATTAAAAATGATCTTTCCTAGTGATTTGATTTAATTTTATATAATCAATGCATATTTGCCACCCTGTAACTTCTCTAGTAGGTTTTAACTCATTATGGTCATTTAAACTTACAGTTACTCCTCCTTTCTTAGGAACACAATGAATTGGACTAACCCATGCACTATCTGAAAATAGGGTAGATAATTCCAGCATCTATCCACTTTAAAATTTCTTTCTTTACAACTTCTTTCATAACAGGATTCAATCTCCTTTGTGGATACCCTAACTTTGTAGTTCTCTTCCATGTGAATTCTATGCATAAAAATTGAAGGACTGATTCCTTTATTATGAGCAATTTTCCATCCAATGGCTTTCATAAAAGTTTTTAGAATTTTCAACAACCTTTCTTCATCTTCCATCATTGATTTTGAGGAAATTATTACTAGTAAAATAGAGGAATCTCCTAAAAAAGTGCATTTTAAATGATCAGGAAGTAACTTCAACTCTTGTTCTGTAGGTTTTTCAATAGAAGGACAAAATGATTTATCTTTGTCTATCGTGTCCAAAACTTCAAAACATTCTCAAACATAGTTTGAATTTTCCTTAAAAAGATCTTCACATTGATCTAAGTCCTCTTCTTTCTCATGTTCCAAATCCTTTTCTTCAGATTTTTCTTCATAAGTAGTCTTGAAATGACATTCACTTAGATTTCTTATAACATCCATTCTAAAACATTCATCATCCTTACCTTTTGCAGGGTATTTCATTAATCTTGTAATGTTAAAAGTAATAGTTTGATCATTGACGTGCATTATTAATTCCCCTTTTTGCACATCTATTATTGCTCTTCTTGTGGCTAGGAAAGGTCTTCCTAAAAAGATTGGTATCTCTTTATCTTCCTCCATATCTAGCACAATGAAATCAACAAGAAAGATAAATTGATCTCTCCTCAAAATGATAGGTATCTCTTTATCTTCCTCCATATCCAGTACAATGAAATCAACAGGAAAGATAAATTGATCCACTTTTATCTTCTATAACTCCTTTAGGGTAAGTTATCAAACAATCTAATAACTGCAAAGTTATAGTAGTAGAGGGTTATTTCTCATAATATCATTCTTTTAAATATTGATAATGGCATAAGGTTAATGCTCGCACCTAAATCACATAAAGCTTTGTTGACCTCACTTTTGGTTGAGGTTTAGTTTTTTTCATTTTTAGTAGCCTAAGGTCTAGCCATAGGATTTTTCTATTGACTATTCTTAAAAAATTAGATCTGGCTCCCTCACCACTAGAAATTCCAAACTCTTCTCTACTCAACTTGAAGTTCCACATGTTGGTATCAACCTCTAAGTACTTAGTAGGTGGGCTCACTATGGGGGAAACTCAAGATGAGTTACCCTTAGGACTGTTGAGCCTTAAGGTTAACCCTGGGTGTTGGTCTGGAGCTAATGCACTCACAAAACTCATCTACACTCATATGCACCCACATTCACTCTCAACCCTAAACTTAAATTTCTAGCATAGATCCCTTGATCTTTTTGGAATACTCATGTAGATGGTCTCCTAAACCTACTAGCCCTAGGGCTATGGTTTGGCTAAGACCACTATGGAGAGGACCCAAAATGGGATTTCGATTGGTCCATGGCTTGTTGGTGATGATTAGTACCTCAACTCTACCATAACACACATCTTGGCCTTTTTCTCCTAAAACACCCTCAAATTGCCAAAATACCCCTCAATAGCTCAAAATTCCTAAAATTCAAAAAATTCCCAAAAAATCCCAATAAAGCTTAAATATTCCCAATTGCATTTCCCTCAACTACCACATGACCCAATTTGGCCAATTTGGCCATCTTTAACTAAAATCTCCAAATTATTTTTTAAAGACCCAAATTTCCCCAAATCCAATTCAAATGTCCATATATTTGACCTCAATTTCAGTCCTAAACTCAAATTCACAATTGGTCCATCATTTGAACACAATATTAAGTTAGGTTAAAGCCCCAATTTTGACCATATGACCTGATCTCACCAAATTGAACCCATAGCCAAGTCAGTTGGCCCCAATTAATGTTTAAAAATCTTGGTAATATTCATATACATAAAAAAAACCATCAATTGACCTTGGTGAAGCCTCATATCCATTTGATTTTGGCCTAAATCCAAAATTCAAGCCCCAAGTTGGCTAAGTCCCCAAATTTCAACCAATTGATTGCCTTAACCTCTAAATTAGCATCCAATTCATATTGAAAACTCCTCATGAGGTCGCTATTGACCATTTACCATAATCAATTTGTACTTGGCCCAAGGCTAACCCAAGCTTGACCCAAGCCTAGCCCAACATGACCAAATTGACTAAAATTCAAGATTCCCTCAAATTGACCCTTCAATTGAGCCCAAAACCACTTCCATCCTTCACCAAAGTTGTTCCGTATGATCATATACACCAAATACAACAATTAATTGGGCCAATTGACGTGGCTAACCTAGACCAAACAAAAGCTTTGGTCACTTTGACCCATGCACTAAATGTGACTTAACCACTCTAAAGTCACCAAATTAACTCCACCACAACCATTAGTTGGACTTAGTGACCAGTCCAAACACCATGAAATCACCTAAATCAAGCCATGAACCAAAGGTTCCCCAAATTAAGGGATCTTATTTCCAAAAATGCACATGCTTAATCAAGCCATGGGCCAAAGGTCCCCCAAATTAAGGGATCTTATTTCCAAAAATGCACATGCTTAAGATATCTTAGACCAAAGGTCCCCCTAATTAAGGGATCTTATTTCCAAAAATGCACATGCTTAAGATATCTTCGTTCCCATAAATTAAGGGATCTTATTTCCAAAAATGCACATGCTTAAGATATCTTTGCCAAATCCGTTCCCCAAATCTAGGGATATTATTTCCAATTTGCATGTGCTTAAGATATCTTTACCAAATCAAAGCACATTTGCATTAAATTATTGTGATGGATTCCTCTAGGTTCCCTGAGCTCCAAGCCACCTCCCCCTGGCCGGCTGGCCAGCCTAGTGGCCGAAAAAGCTCAAAACTGAGAGCCACCCCCATGGCACCTCACCCAAATCAAACCTAGAAGCCAGCTCATCTAAATCAAGCTATGGAGCTCCTCTGCCCTCCACCTAAGCACCACATTACACCTCCAAATTGGCCATGACAACCACCATAACTTCATTTTTATAAAAGGCCACCTTCATGGCCATTAAACTAAGTGCTGAAATTTTCTTAGAGAGGCCTCTCCAAACTTCACACAGAGTTTCCCTAAGATCCCCTCAATGCATTGCAACCATTTTCCATCACCGACTCCCATTATCGGAGCTCCATTTTGAGCTTGAAACCTTGTCAGAAACCAGGATAGAACCCAATACACCTCCAAAGTCCACCAAACTAAAATTAACTTCACCCGCACCTTCACAATAGTGAAAGAAGCCAAACCCCATCAAATTTCCCTCTGAAATAGCCTCCACCATAGCTCTAGACCAACACCTGAAATCAAGCTTGGTGGGATTCCTACTTAGGCCTTACACCAAGACTAGGGACTCAATCCCTAGCCTCCTTGGACCCCAACGAATGTGCCGAGCACCTCTGATTGAAGCTTCTCTTCTGAGAGCAAAGGTATAAAACTTCTCCTCCTCCCGAGCTCATTTTGATTCTCCATTTACTTAGGCTTGATCAAAGTATAAAACTCCTCCTCCTCCCGAGCTTGTTTTGATCCTCCATTTACTTAAACTTGATTTCATTGCATTTAACCGTATGGATGTGTTTGTCTTACTTAAACGAGTCCATAGGATCAAAGATGAGGTAATTTGGTTGAGTTTAGGCTAAGATCTTAGGGTTTTAGTGTGGACGGCCACGGGATCATTATATCGGGGATGATGACGGGGCCGTTTGGTCAAGCGTGTATCAAATGGACGGAGGAGATCAAGCCGGACAGTGCTTCAGGACATAAACAGCGGGCCGAGTCAGCGAGCTACTTCGATGGCGACGTCCAACCAAAGCGCGCCACGCATGCCTTCGGAGCCATCGTAGGTTGAGGTGGTACGCACGGTTTAAAAGATAAATAGGGCTTTTTCTTATTTATTTAAATACCCTTAACTTAGAAAATTCATAACTTTGTGTAGAAAAATCCGAAAAATAAGATAAAAATACCCACTTGCTCAGTCAACAGAGGAGAATAATATGGATTAAAATCCAAATCTGTTTGTCGTATAAAATATTTTTAATTAATTAAACACTGTTTGAGATCATTTGTTTCTCCATGAATATTGATACATCACCTTGGCTTGGAATTTTGGCATGTTGTAGCCTCTGTCAAGGGGAACATCCTCTGATTTTTCCAAAGTCAGAGGGGGTTCCTATACAGAGAGCCATATTTTTCAAGATCTTGCACATTCTTTCCTTAAAATAAAGATGGAAATTAGAGTATTGATTAGAAAATTCTAACAAAATTTTGGAAGGCCCACCAAGACTAGAGAAGCTTTTGGAAATAATTTCATGGGTCAAGTCATTTAAAATGCACTTAAATTTTAAAACACTAAATCACTAAAATAACTAATTTTGGATAATTTAAACATTTAAATGATTTGATTTTTTATCTCCACTGTGATTTGTGATCCAATAAACTCATTATAAAAAGTTCAAAATATTTTGAGTTCATTTGATAACTTAAATTGATTTTCAAAGATAAATATTACTTTTGACACTTAAATGAATTTAAAAAATCAAAATAAAACTCAAAAAATTATGAAACTTAGTTTTTTTAAATTCTCTATGATCAGGGATATTTTATAAAAATAAAATTATATTTAGAATAAAAGCTTGATTTTTAGCCTAATTTAAATATCTAAATATTTAAAAATTCATAAAAATTACAAAAATAATAAAACTCATGGAAATGTTCTAAATTGCTTCCTAATCACTTAGGGACAATAAAAATATTTTTCTTGACTTTCTAAATAAAGATACTGAATTTCAAAGCTTAAAAATAATTGTTAAAAGGCTAAAAATGATTCCAATAAATCAAGGAAAAATAAAAAAATTATAAAATTTGCTCCTCTGAGTCCTCTGACTTTAGGGAGATTTTTCAAAAATACAAAACTTAATTTTCACCACCTAAAAAATTTTATTTTTATTAAATAACCCATAAATTAAAATAATTCTAATAAATCACAGAGAATTTAAACAATTATGAAATTTGGTCCAAGGGCTTCCCTAGTCTAGGTCTATCTCTAGTAAAAATTTCAAGGGATTATAATTTACTTTGGTCAAGTTAGGGATTTTCTTTGAAAAGTCCGATTTTTGCATGAAAATAATTATATAAATTAAATTAAATTTTGAAAATCACATTTTTCTCCTTTGATGTCTTAATTGACCCATGAATGAGGTAGGATAAAAATTTCAAAGTCATTTTCTCTGATGTCTCAATTGACCCATGAATGAGGTAGGATAAAAATTTCAAAGTCATTTGAATTGCTTGACAAATTATGAAGTGTTAGGGCCTTAGGGGCAAATGAGTAATTTTAGAAATTTTGCCTTAATTAAAATTTAGGCTTAATCTAAGGAGGGAAATGGGTAACCTTTGATCTTAATCAATTTATTTGATGCTTGAAACACAAGGGGTCAATGAGTAGAAACCAATCCCAGTTTCTTAATTAAGTTAATAAATTTCTAAATCATTAAAAATTTGGAAGTTTATTAAAATTAAAATGATCCTGTACTTAGGGGTATGACTTTTGATGTCAATAATTAATCAATTTAATACCCCTATTTTGATTTTCAAAGAAAATTCAAATCATGAATTGCGACCATTTGAAGCTTAACCATTTTCAAAACTAAATAAGATACTGACCTAGGTCTTAAGAACTCAGTGGTGACTTAGACTAAATTAAAATTGACTAAATAAGGATTAGAGAAATAAATATAATTAATTCAAAACACCACTAAGCCCAATTAGGGTTAAAAATTTGACTAAGTGTTCAAATTACACTAACTTCCCCTTCAAGGGAATTCACTCACATAATTTTCAAAATAAATGATAAATGATAATTACCCCATTCTTAGGGATAATTGAGACATCAATGTTTACTGAGCATTAAGGGTATTTATAGGATGAATTATTAAGCAATATAATAAGTTTAAAAAGAACTCTGGATTTTCCACCAGGCAACGAGAAAGTAGCATGGACCTGCTTCTTTCTCTAGATTTGTTGGACATCTCGGAGATCTATTAAACTTAATATCTCCTACTTGTTAAAGTTATCCTTAATTAAATTTGTAAGGACCCGCCAAGATATGACCTAGGGTTAGGAAAATTACCGAAACTTTACTTTTCCTATTCTTCATAAGCTGCCTTAACATGCATTTCAAGTTTCAGGTGGTGGAACTAGAAGACTCGCCAGGTACACTTTTACAGTTTTCAGCATTGTCTTTCTTGTACTTTCACACTGTGTCTTTCATACTATAATTTTATATCTACAAAGTTTCATGCTAAACAACGACGACACCCTGCATGAAAACTGAAACTACCAGGATAGCCACACAACCAAAACCATAACCTGAAACCAAAATTAAATTCAACCAAGATAAAACTCACCCCCACAACATTAAAAATATAAAACAACTCAAAATTTAATCACAAACATCACACAAAACCACAACTTCAACTATTCGAAATATAAAACAACTTAAAATTTAATCACAAACATCACACAAAACCACAACTTCAACTAAATTTAAATATAAAACAGCTCAAAATTTAATCACAAACATCACACAAAACTACAATTGCAACTAAATTAAGACGTCTCTATCTGATGATCGAGAATCCCTCAGAGGAGGTAACCTACGGTTGCTAACGAGGCTTCCCACAGTCTTTCTCTATCGGATGATCGGGAATCCCTCGGAGGAGGTAACCTACGATTGCTAACGAGGTTTCCCACGGTTTCAATGAAATTATGAAATTCATTAAGTTGAGTTTAGTAAGTTCATTTGGACTAAGTGAATCTAATAGAAAATAGTGGTGCTAAAACGAGGGAACCGTAAGATCCTAACCGGTGTAGCTCTAATCAACTTTAACATGCCCTCATAAAATTTAAAAGAACTTCAACCATAGAGCCACCTGATTTCACATCATAACTGGACATCCTAAAAAACTTGAACTCGTCACGACAAGGAGCTTTGCATAGCCCTGCTATACAATATAAGTCTTAACTCATCTTAGGATCCCGAGGTTGTCGTTTCACACAGTTGTAAGCCATAACTAATAAAATTGCAGGATGATACACCTAAATATTTCTCCTCAAAAACTAGATTCAAACATTAGGATAGCTTGGGATCGAGGTTCTCTTCAGGATTCATGACATCCCCTTCCTTCTTTGGATTCTACAATAAAATGTTCTAAATTTGAACCAATCCCCTTTCACACTTCTACGTCCAATTTCGTTGAAGAGTCTTATCATTTGAAACTCCTTGAAGATAATATTTCTTGATTTTTATCGAGAGTATTCTTAAGTGATCTCGTTCATCTAAGATGTAATTAATTATAGGGCTTGCCCTTATAAGAAGCATGTCCAAAACCAGCTTAATATAAATCTTATTTAATCCTTTATGTTAAATAGGGAAATTTGTCGGCAAATACAAAGGTTTCGCAGACCAAACGGACATCATACTTTCCTTAGTTTATTTGGTTGAGCCTCATCCTCAATTCTTGTGTTTATCCTTTGGGATAGATACAGGATTTGAGGTACAATAAGCCTCATCCTCAAGTTTTACGTTTATCCTTCGGGATAGATGAAGGATTTGAGGTACAGTGCTCTTTCATTTTAAACTATAAAAAATATGGGGTCGGATTGATTTCATATTTCAATGTCCTTTCAAAGCGGGCAACAAGATTTTGATTGCGGTGACCGACAACTTCTTACAGACAACTCCCTTCCAACCACAAAAATAGTGCCAACAGCTTCTGGCGACTCCGCTGGGCACAAGCTATTCTCTCCATACAAATGAAGAAATATTATTTTCACACGTCGGTAATGTGTCCCTATCCCTCTCGGACAAAATTCCCTTCTTCTGTTGGCATACTTTACCCATTTCTGTCTTGGGAAAGTGCAACCAACTCCTTGGACTTCAGGACTAGCTCTTCAACCATCTTTGAACAGAGGGGTTCAGAAGGCCTTTAAAGACTCTTTAAATTTTTATACGGGGTCGAATCCCCAATAGGTGTGTCGGTGGACTAATTCCACTTGGGCATTTGCTACCACTCTGGGTCCTAATTTTCTTCACATCTCCCTGCCAAATTTGATTTGCTATTTGACAAATTAAACCAAATCGTGTTGTGCTACGCGCACTTTGAAATTTCTTATATTAATTAATTTTTACACCTTTTAAACAAAAATGATAAAAACACCTGTAAATTAAGACCAGCCCGGTCTATAGATCAACCTCTATTTTCAAGTGCTTGCACTAAACATGATGAGTTTTTTGGCCATACAACTAACCCTAAAACTTTCTGTTTTAAAGCCCGCTGTAATGGCCTACCCAACACTGACCTTTTCCTGCAACCTGCCAACGAACCGCAGCGCCCGTAACGTCGCTCCCACTATCAAGTTCGGAGCTGGATTTGAAGACCTCGAGGTTATCCTCGGGAAAGCCCCGTTCGTGGTAATGAAGATTGCTGCTCCGGAAATGCAAGAACCGTCTACAGAATTTGACCTGTGCTACCTTCAGGACATCTCTGCCTGCATAAAAGCCTAAAGCTGCTACCGTCACGACACCCGTCAAACCTACTATCCCCATTGCTGCTAAGGGGAAGGAAGTGATGATCGTTGAAGATCCGACTGAGGGATAAACTTTCACACCACCCGTGTTTGAAATTGGGTCGAACTCAAGAACTGTACCACTGACCCGGACTCAAAGGAGGAACCACAACAGAAGAGTTTGGAGGGCCATCAAAGCCCAGACTCCTAAAAACACACCCAATGAGGAGGAGCCTCATCAATTTGAAAAAGTGTTACCAGAAATTTATCCACTCCTACGAGGGAGTAGATTCCATCCTCTGACAGATACTGATAGATATGAGAGTACCTGGAAGATTGTTGTCGCATTACTATCACTTCATGGACATGGTAAGGAGGGAAAGAAGTTTACTCCTATCACCTGAGTTAGCACAGTTTTCAGAAGGCTTGCTACCAAGGAAGGATGTTCTGTTAGTGAATTACTTAAGTGAGTGGGACATGAAATTTCCCCTCATATGAAGAAAGAAATTTTGAAGGATGTTAAGTCCGTTAGAATGTCTCACAAGTCGACTGAAAGTCACCTACCCGTATTCCCGTCTGGTTCCGTTTGGGAAACCGAGTTGATACTACTATTGTCACCACGGATCATACTACTACCAGGACCGCAGGTTGCCGACCGATTAAGTCGAGACTTGGTTCTAAGATCTTACCCATCATTCCTACAATCCCAGAGATATAGACAAGACGGTTACCTGACACTGTAGCCGGTCTACACCACGGGGAGCATACCTTCCCTCGACATACTGATGTCTCTACTAAGACATCCCATCCTGAGACATCATCGTTGAAGAAGAAGAAGGAATGGGTACCCAGGTTCGCGACACTGATATAGTTCAGTGAGCCTTCAGGACAGAAAGTAAAATTGGTCCCTGAAATATCTGACATCGTGGCGACAATAACCAGCGAGATGGAGGAACAAGTAGAGGATGTCCATAAGAGTCTTCCAGATCTTAAAGCAATCAAGGAATAGATAATTGAGGAAAAAGTTGAGAAACTCAGGATTGAAATTTTTGAGTAAGCTCGAGAGCACGGAGTTTTCGTCAATAGTGACAATGAAGATTTTGATTACAGTGATTACTTGGAGGAATTTCATGGATGTCCAAGTAATTGAAACCAGAGCTACCACATCTGCGCGCGAGGCTCAACCCCACACTGAAGAGAACGCCGTAGATGAGCTGCGTAGGGTTATCCTTCTAAGGGATGAACAAGTCAGCCTACTGGAGAAAAGAATAGAAGAGATGACTACAACTATGACCGCCATTGCCACCATTTAGGGGCAATCACAAGCACCAAGATTGGCTTCTCCAGAGATTAATAAGCCAGAAATCATAAACATCACAGCTGAAAGAAGAGAAGCTACTTCGGCAAATAAAGATGAACAACCAAAGAAGGATTCTCCATTAGGTTCCATGCAAAAAAAGGAGTTCAAGCAAATGGTTGAACAAGTACGGGAGGGCTTAGCCCAGTCAAAGGGCGGTACATCAATTTTAAACGGTAGACCCTACCCGGAGGAGTTTGATGTCGTCCCTTTTTCTAAGGGTTTTGTGGCCCCAAACTTCAAGTTATTCAATGGGACTGGAAATTCCAGACAGCATATTGCGTATTTCCGAGCTAATTGTGGCAACACGAGGAATAATGAAGCTCTGCTCTGCCAGCAGTTTGTCAGCAGCTTATCAGGGATTGCTTTCAACTGGTATGCTGACCTACCTAACAGGTCAGTTAAGACATTTTCTGAGTTGGAGCAGTTGTTTGTGAAAAGATTTTTCGGGGTACAACATTATGTGTCTATTGGAGAGCTCATGATGGAGAAGCAGAAACCTAGTGCAACCTTGGTAGACTATATTTTGAGTTGGAGAAACCTTAGCATGAAATGTGAACCTCAGCTACAGGAACATCAAGCGATTGAGATTCTTCATTCATGGGCCATTAGATTTCATGCTTACGGGACTCACCATCAAATTCTTCGAGAAGCTACTCAGTAAAGCCAACAGTCTTCAAGAAGAAACAGGCCAGTAGCTTTCATGCTTAAGGGACTCACCACCAAATCCTTCGAGAAGCTACTCAGTAAAGCCAATAGTCTTCAAGAAGAAATGAAGCAAATGGAGCCACATGAACAGGCTAAAGTGACCAGAGTGTTCGAAAAGAAACCAAGGGTAGTCGCAACCGTTGACAAAGGAAAGCATTCGATAAAGATATATGCAAAAGAGCATCGCCAGTCTTCGTCGCAGTACTCTCAGAAACAGAGCAGTCAATCCAACCAACGGCCACCTCAGGAGGGATCACCTCGAACAGCGGGTAAAAGAATATCCCTATTAGACCGACAGAAAGTTCTGTATTCCTTCAAGGATAAGGCCGTACCTAAAATATTCAAAAGTCTGATGAAGAAACCAGAATTCAAACTACCTCATCTAAAGAACCCGTAGAGGTGGATAAAACGAATGAACCAAATTATTGCCCGTACCTCTGATTGCTCGAGCACACTATAGACAAGTGTTTCGTCTTTAAAGACTAGCTCGACAAGAACCTCAAGGAAGAGAACATAAAATCCTGAAGGAGTATTTGAGAGAACCTGAAAAAGGTTCCATAAACATGGTTTCGGCTAGTCAATCTCTTCGATCGATCCGTATACTGGAACAGATGGATGGAGTACAACTTGGGATGAACTCAAGAGGGTCCTTAATCAAATACAGAATTAATCAAAACAAGCTTCTATGAATATCAAAGAAGAATGGAATGAGGTTTGGAGCAGATCAGCTAAGAAGATATTGAACAAGATCCAGTCTGCATCAAAACAAGCCTCTATTCAGAGTTCGCAACATACCAAGCCCGAGATGAAGATTTCACCAAGAGATCCATCATCTTTAAGGACAAAGAACAAGAAGAAGAAAAGCATCACTACCAAGGTTGATAGCACAGGGGGTAGGATAGGGGCTGCCTCTACTAGACTGGTTGTCTCAGATTTGGGGAAGAAAATCCTCCAACCCTAAACTTTGTATGATTATCTTTTTGTCCCTCCGGGGTCTTATGAATAGAATGATTGTGATTTCAGCTACATTTTGAATATTTATGGTAATAACGTAACTGATTATGACCAATCTAGCAGTGATCTTGACCCCCAAAATGATCCTCAAATCGTACTCAAGTCTAATGATCTCGTTATTAAGTTTAAAGAAGACGTCAATGATATCGCTTATGACAACACCAATGATGAAGAGCCAACTCTCGAGCGTCATGGCACACTGCTTGCCATCAACTTAGATCTTTTTGACGAATAGGAAAAGACACTAGAAGATTCAATAATGATATCACAAGAAGAATAAATCACAGAAGTCAACTTAAGGAGCGGAAAAGTGTTACCACTAAGAATAGCTCCAACAGATAAAGGAAAATAGATAATGACTTGAGAAGAGATACCCCCACCTCCGCCAGTGGAAGAACCACATAGTCAAAATAAAATTGGAGAATCATGCAAAGTAGGCTACAACATGCTAGCTCATCTTAGGAAGTTCCCTGCCCGACTAAGCATCTACGATGCTCTAATCCTGTCAAAGGAGATGAGAGAGTCTCTGGTCAAAGCTTTGCTTGATCCAGAAATTTGCTTAGCTCAGTTGGCTAGCACATCCTCAGATGAAGTTTGCTCATTGAGAGAACAGTCAGGGGTAACCTTCACAGATGAAGACTTGCTGCTTGGTACTACCGACCACAACCATCTGCTCTACATTTCCGTCAACAACGGTAGATTCGTGTTGTCCAAAGTTTTAGTGGATCTTGGGGCATCTCTTAACTTGATCAGCCTACGAACATTGGCCTATTTAGATATTGAAGCTTAAGAGCTTACAGTCGATAAGATGATGTTAAGAGGATTCAACCAAAAAGGAGAAAGAGCCCATGGATCAATTACGTTACTTATCAAGGTTAGAGAACTCGTAACAATCGTTAAATTTCATATCATCCACGCCGAGACCTCTTTTATCTCTCTATTGGGTCGACCATGGATTCATGAGCACAATATGGTTCCATCATCTCTACACCAGTCAAGTACCGCAAAGATGGTCAAGAAAATTGCATCAAGGGAGATCTACAACCATTTTCAGTGCATCTTTAACGCTCTATTAGGTCGACCATGGATTCATGAGCATAATATGGTTCCATCATCCCTACACCAGTGCATTAAATAACCACAAAGATGGTCAAGAAAATTACATCAAGGGAGACCTACAACCATTTTCAGTGCATGAAGTTGGTATCCATGAAGATGTAGCCTACTATGTGCCTCGAATTGCATCAAGGGAGACCTATAACCATTTTCAGTGCATGAAGTTTGTATCCATGAAGATGCTGCCTACTATGTGCCTCCAAAGAAGACTGTCTTCTCGTTTGAGATTTTGAGAAATAAAGAAGAAGATTCAGAAAAATCACAAAAAGGAGGCCATACAACTCCGCTTCAACAACCTCCTACCAGTCCCTTACAACGAGTTGGTGGAGGTTCTTCTAGTTCACGCACCCGAGGTCGAGGCCGGGGACGCGGACGAGGAAAGTTCAATTTAATTGTTGAATTGACTAGGCTAACTATCAACATTGGTGATGAAGATAGTTCTGAAGATGAAATAATGATGATAAAGCAAAAGAAACCTCAGTACGAGATACCCCTAGATGATATAGAGAGGAATGAATATAAAACAATGTATGATCGGAAAAACCACTATGTGAATGTTGTGACCCTTACTCCGATTCTCCCTCAAAAGGTGGAGAGTTTAGAGGTCAAGGAAGTCCGTAGTGTTGGTTCAAATCCGATCAAGTTTTACCGTGCTTCTACCTCTACTGAGCTTGAAAAACATGTAAATTTGGATGTTGATTCTAAATTAATTAATGGAAATGCCTTTTGTTTACTTCTCGCCTTGTGTTCAAAAGTTAATTCAACAGGGACACTTACCAAAACAACTATCTTTTGGTTACTTCTCGCCTTGTGTTCAAAAGTTAATTCAACAGGGACACTTACCAAAACGGTTACTTCTCGCCTTGTGTTCAAAAATTAATTCAACAAAGACACTTACCAAAACGAATGCCAAAAGATAAATTCCAACTTTTTGAAAAATTAAGGAATGCTAAAAGTCAAACTCCCAATTCAAAAGAAGGTCTCGAATTTAGCACAGTTGGACTAGTCGATGATTCTGAATTTTGCATAGTTGTTACTAGTGAATCAGAAGAGGATTACCTCGATATGGAGGATGACTCTAATGATCAACCAATAGAAAATGCTCTGCCATAATTTGAGGAGGAAAATAAATCCACCGTAGATGAATTGAAAGAAATTAACTTCGGGACTGAAGAACGACCCCGACCTACATTTATCGGTTCTCTACTTGATGACGAAGAATCTGCAGAATTGGTCAAACTATTAACAGAATTAAAAAATTGCTTCGCATGGAGCTATGATGAAATGTCAGGACTGTTAGCAGAGGTTGCAGTCCATAAACTTGGGGTGGACAAGAATATAACCCTAGTAAAATAGGCTTAAAGGAGAATGTGCCTTGAAATAGAACAACAAGTCATCGACGAAGTTAAAAAGTTGATAGACACCAACTTTGTTAAAGACGAGCAATACCCTAACATGGTTAGCCAATATTGTACCTGTTAAGAAGAAAAAAGGACAGATCCACGTTTGTGTTGACTTCAGAGATTTGAACAAGGTATGTCCAAAAGATAAGTTTCCACAACCTATACCAGAGATGATGGTGGATATCGCTTCAACACATGAGATTTTCTCCTTCATGGACGAATTGTCGGCATATATACAAATCAAGATGGCTCCCGAGGATGCAGCACTTATAGCTTTTAGAACACCGATTGGTATTTTCTTCTACACAGTGATGTCGTTCGGCTTAAAGAACGCCTGAGTAACATATCAGCGTGCAATGACGAAGATCATTGACGATCTCATTCACAACCAAGTAGAATGCTACGTAGATGATTTGGTCATCAAAAGTTAATAGAAAATAGACCATTTGTATGATTTGAGGAACATGTTTGAACGGTTATGACGATATGACCTTAAAAGGAATCCCTTAAAGTGCCCCTTTGGCGTTACCTCCGGGAAATTTCTATGATTCGTCGTCCATCATCGGGGAATCGAGATCGAAACAGCTAAGATTAAAGCTATCTTGAAAATGCATCCCCCTAAAACCTTGAAGCAGCTACGTTCCTTCCAGGGGAAGTTGGCGTATCTAAGACGCTTTATTTTTAATATCTCAGGTAGGTGTCAGCCTTTATCGGCATATATTAAAAAGAACACCATATTTATTTGGGAAGAGAAATGCCAACAGGCCTTTGAGGACGTTAAACAATATTTAATGACACCTCATGTTTTGCCAGCCCCTATCTCAGGGAAACCGTTGATACTTTATACCGCAACTTTAGATGACTGCCTTGGAGCCCTCTTAGCCCAAGTCAACGAGGAGGGAAAAGAAAATGTGCTCTACTACTTGAGTCATCGTCTAATACTGACAGAGATAAGGTATCCACCTATTGAGAAGCATTTTATGGCGTTAATTTTCGCCGCCCAAAAGCTTAGACATTACATGCTTTCGAAAGTTAATCCATTGCAAAATTTGATGACCCGACCAACACTCTCTGGACGTTTAGCAAGATGGTCAATGATTTTATTGCAATTTGATATAACTTTTGTTCCCCTTCGTGCTATCAAGGGATAGATACTAGCAGACTTTCTCACTGTACACCAACTCCTAGCTGGGTCCTCTCTCAACGACGAGTTCCAGACGAGCAAATACTACAAATGGAATTTTCTAGTGCGCAGCGCTGGGAAATGTACTTCGATGGTGCTTCCTCTGCCAGGAAAGACTAAGGATCAGACACAATTATACCAGCAAAGCAGGGATCGGTTTGATCTTTATTACACCAGATAAGGGTATGTTGAGGTTCTCATACCACCTGACGGAGCCGTGCACTAACAATGAAGTAGAATATGAAGCTTTAACCACTGGATTGAAATTGGCAATCTCAATGGATATAACAAATATTGCCATTTATGGTGACTCTCAACTTGTCATCCAGTAGGTCAATAGACAATACAAAATTTTGAAACCAAGACTAGCAGAGTACCATCAATATACGATGAAGCTCTTGGAACAGATTCCAGAGGTGACTTTCTACCGGATTCCTCGGGGAGATAATGCCCATGCCTACGCTCTAGCAAAACTCGCTAAGGAAATGGCATGTTCCACGGAGGATTCTATTGAAATCACGGTGCAAGGAAGATAAGTCTTGTCTCGAAATGACTTCGAAACTCTACACAAGCCTGGAAAAGAAGAAACAATAAATACAGTTGCATACATCAACGAAGATTCGCGCAAGCAATTAATAGAATATTTGCGTACTGGAAAGATGCCGGAAGACAAGTCTGAGGTGCACCGCATCAGATAAAGGGCCATGTCTTACGCCCTGGTGGGAAATGTTCTCTACAAAAGATTGTTCGACCAAATGTGGCTACAGTGTTTGAGCAGAGCCAAGGCACAGAATATTGTCAAGGAAGTACATGCCGGATTGTGTGGAGCTCACCAGTCAGGGCCAAAAATAAAAATGAAGATCAAAAGACTTGGGTATTATTAGCCAGCGATGATGTTCGATTGCATGGATACAGCCGGAAGATGTCACAAATGCCAAGTGCATGGGATGGTCTTACACCACCCTCCGAATGTGCTACACCCAACTGTTACCTCGTGTCCATTCGAGTGTTTGGGCACAGACAAAATAGGTCTGATAGACCCTCCATCTTCCAAAGGACACAGGTTTTTACTTGCCACTACAAATTACTTTTCCAAATAGACAGAGGCTGTACCATTATTTGAGGTAACAGCACAGCACGTCCTTCAATTTTTCAAAAGCTAGGTTGTCTACCGTTTCGGAGTACCGCGAAGAATAATCTTTGACAATGGGACAACTTTCAAAAGTACAAAGTTCAACAATTTTGTTACAAGACATAGGATAGATTGGAGATACTCTACAATTTACTATCCCATAGAAAATGGTCTGGCTGAAGCTTTCAATAAGACATTGGTACAAATTTTGAAGAAAATAATGGATGAAAACAAAAGAGATTAGCACAACAAACTGTTAGAAGCCTTGTGGGCCTACCCGACGACTTTCAGGACTCTCACTCAGTGTACACCTTATATGCTCGTGTATGGGACCGAGGTTGTGCAACCGCTAGAAATCCAGACACCATCTATTAGAGTCACCATTGCCAACCAACTCACAATGGAAGAAAGCGCAAAACTCAGACTTGAAGAACTGGAGAGTCTCGATGGAAAACGATTGGAAGCACAACAACATTTCGAGCTCTACCAGGTAAAGATGGTACAAGCCCATGACAAATTGGTCCGCCCGAGGACATTCAAAATTGGTGACCTCGTACTTGTGCTCAAAAGATCTATTCTTGCTCGCCGCAAAAAAGGTGGGAGGTTCGAGCCAACTTAGGAGGGACCATTTGTCATTGAGAAGGTCTAAACATGAGGAGCCTACCAGTTAGTGGACTTCTGGGGTGAAAGACCCATATTACCGATAAATGGACGATACCTGAAAACCTATTATGCAACCTGATGTTGCTTAATGCCGATTGCCTCTGCTTGCTTTGAAAACTTTGAAACTTTGATTGTTTTAGGGTTATCTATGTGGCCAAATGTCTATGACGGGTCCAAATTTTGTAATTAACCTAATATCTAATGAAAATTTTGAGAAAGCTTTTGAACTTCACACGTTCTTTTTTGTACTTTCAAACTTAAATACCCTACTAAATTAAACGAAACTCACACATAAAATGAATAATCATCTTCACCAAAACAAACTAAAATTTACTTTAATAAATACATTGTTTTGTTTTTGTTCATGCCAAGCTTCGGCCCACTGACATTTTTCTTGTCGTCTGTAGAAAAATGTCAGGACAGAGGCTGATCTTTGCCTTCCAGGACGGCTAGAACCTCGCACTAAATGAAGAGATGACACCGCAAGGAGGGGTCATAGATTTCAACGTGGATTTCAATCAGGTTGATATGGACTATGAGGGTCCTCTAATGGATGTAGCCAGCAATAAAGAAAAGAAGGGACTGCCTTCACTATTGAGGGTGACCACTCAAGAAAATGTGTCACACAAAGGTAAAAACGTGATAGCGGAATAAGATCCGGTGGAGCGGCCCAACCATCTGCCCTCTTTGGTAGCTACTCCAGCAAGGGACCTGATAACTGCCCGTAATGAATGATTATCGAATACTCCGCTCTACAGGACGTAGTGCAGAAATGCCAGCCGAAAGAAACAGAGAGCCTTTCTGCGACAGGAACGCAAACACCAGGGACACGTGAGTAGTTTTCTTACCCCCATTCCTGAGGGAAATATTTACGACCCAGATCTAAAAACAACTTCTGCCAGCCTGCCCACTACAGATGAAGAGTCAAGAATTGTGACAGAATCAGATGTGCTCCCAATTCTAGATATCTTATGCAGGGGTTTACCAACATGCAACGTTGAGGTACTAGCGTGACATCAGTCACGGGCACATTTGTAGAAAGCCCGGACTGTAACGTTCTGCATCTACAGTGTTTCAATACATTAGAAGAATACACTTCAAGCACCAACGAGTCTCAGACTCCAGACTTCATGACAAATGAACCATATGTCCCACTAGGGACAGATTAGCCCGCACCATGGAGCCTAGGATCATACATCCCACTAGAGGCTGAATCTCATATTTCGGAACGACCAACACCATTTTGGGTTCCCACCGAGGCCCGAAGGAATGAACGCCCACGACAGCGGCCATCTCTTGGTATGGTAGAATACTACAAGATAATCAGAGTAAATAAAAGAGAATTCGAGTTCTATGAAGAGGTTAAGGGAAAGTTCATCAATATATTGGAGGGCCTGGAGCTATATACCAAGGTTTTCTTTGAGACTGAAGAAAGAAGCATTCTGGACTGCATATTCAATTTAAGAGATAGAGGTCGAGCGGGCCTTCTCATGGAGAGAACATATTCCAAGCCGAAGAAATGGATGAGGGGAAAGGGAAGAATCACCATCCAATGTGGCTGTTGCTACAATTTCACGAATGAAAGATAGGGGAATTCGCTTGGGATCCTCAGATACGACCAAGTGGATCTGTTGCGACCAATGATAAAATGGAGGATCAAGAGAATGGTCAAGTGGAATATTCTACCCTCTACTTGCATTCCCAACAGTTGCATCATTAACATTTATGAAGAAGGTGACTGCATTCCCCCACACATCGACCATCATGACTTTGTAAGGCCTTTCTGCATGGTCTCGTTCATGAGTAAAAGAAATATTCTATTTAGAAAAGAAATCGATATAGTCGGCCCTCAAGAATTCAAAGGACGTGTGGAGATTCCTCTTCCAGTGGGTTCAGTACTTCTCCGGAAAAGAAACGGTGCAGACGTTGCCAAGCACTGCATTTCAGGAGTACGACACCGTAGGGTGTCTGTAACCTTCCGCTGAGTAGACGACAGTAAAATACCGTATGGACTCTGGGAGGACCCAGATTTGGAGGAGTTACTTCAATACGAGCTATGAGAAGGTTGTACCTCTAAGTACATGCAAAGGGAACTCTTATCCTTGAGCATGACTTAGAAGGTCTGCTTAATCAGAAGCTCAACATACCTGGTACAGAGGGTTCACTTACTTTCTTTTAACAGCATGACATGTATCTGATTTTATTCAGTCTACAATGTACTCATAGCATGAGATGATTCTCAATTTATTTCAGCATGGATTACATAATGAACCTTTTGCAGCATTAGCCTGTATCTGATTTATGACATCCCTTTTTGGGGCAAATTTATGGAAATTTCTCTCAAATTGTGCCTTTTTTTCAATTGCCTTTTTGTACGATGGATGAAACTGCAAATAATGCAATGGTTCAGAATTTCAATGAACAAAGAACGAAACAACAAATCTTCAACAATAAATAAAATTTAAAAAGAAAATAATCACCAACAAATAAACGACAAAACAAATTTCTTTCAAAATCCAACCAATTATAATTAAAACATTAAAAACCTATTTTGAAGAATTAAATATGATAAAAAACAACAAGAAAATGAAATGAACCTATTGAGTAGATGCTTCTGTTTTTGGAATTTCCTACTCTTTGTGCGCGCAGCACAACTATCGTTATTTACCTTAACTCTCTTCACATCCTCGTAGAATTTTGCATTCTGCACAAAACCTCACAAAGCTCTAGAAGTCTTATACAAAATCAACCTTTTCACATGATACACTTCTGCAAATTCATCACCCTAAGCCCTTTATAAATTTCAATCCTTACATCTTTGAATCAGTATCTAAATCCTGATTCTCACATTTCGAGGTCGATACCTAAATTTTGACTCTCTCCTCTTGGGATTGATACCTACATTTCAATTCTCACATCTTCGAATTGATACCTACATTTCAATTCTCACACCTTGGAATTGACACCTACATTTCAATTCTCACACCTTGGAATTGATTACTACATTTCAATTTTCACACCTTGAAATTGATACCTACATTTCAATTCTCACACCATGGAATTGATACCTACATTTCAATTCTCACATCTTCAAATTGACACCTACATTTCAATTCTCACACCTTGGAATTGATACCTACATTTCAATTCTCACATCTTCGAATTGATACCTATGTTTCAATTCTCACATCTTTGAATTGACACCTACATTTCAATTCTCACACCTTGGAATTGATACCTACATTTCAATTCTCACATCTTCGAATTGATACCTACATTTCAATTCTCACCATCTTTGAATTGATACCGACATTTCAATTCTCACCATCTTGGGATTGATACCTACATTTCAATTCTCACTTCTAAATCGGTCCTACATCTCTGACTTTTTACATTCGAGGTCGGTCCTTACATTCTGACACTCTCTTTTAAGAATTGACCTACATTTCAATTCTCATTTCCGAATCAGTCCTACATTTCTGATTCATTTACATTCAAGGTCGGTCCATATATCCCGACTCTCTCTCTCTCTCTCTCTCTTTTTGAATTGATATCTAAAATTCAATTCCCACCTCGGGGTCAGCACTAACATACTGACTCCCATCCTTTGGAAATCTTTAAAATTGCATAACTCAAAGTCCACTCTCCAATCCCCAGCGAGAGTCCTTACTTCTTGACGTGATCAAACACACATCTGCTAATTCCTCGGCGGAAACAAATCACACAGACAACCCTACACATATTTTTGGGTCTGTTGACTTAGAGGTTGTATTGGTTTTTGTTGAACTCGTCGGTCAATGCCAATATGCGTGGTGTGCTTGCCCAGCACACCACACCTATTGGGGGTCCATTTGTTGACCTCACTTCTGGTTGAGGTTTAGTTTTTTCCCTTATAGTAGCCTAAGGTCTAACCATAGGATTTTCCTATTGACTATTCTTAGAAAACTAAACATGGCCCCCTCACCACTAGAAATTCCAAACTCTTCTCTACTCAACTTGAAGTTTCACATGTTGGTCTCAACCTCTAAGTACTTAGTAGGTGCGATCACCATGGGGGAAACTCAAGATGAGTTACCCTTAGGACTGTTGAGCCTTAAGGTTAGCCTTAGGTGTTGGTCTAGAGCTAAGGCACTCACAACACTCATCTACACTCATATGTACCCACATTCACTCACAACCCTAAACTCAAATTTCTAGCCTAGATCCCTTGATCTTTATGGGATACTCATGTAGATGGTCCCGTAAACCTACTAGCCCTAGGGCTATGGTTTGGCTATGACCACTATGTAGAGGACCCAAAATGGGATTTCCAATTATCCATGGCTTGTTGGTGATGATTGGTACCTAAACTCTACCAGAATACCCATCTTGGCCTTTTACCCCTAAAACACCCCCAAATTGCCAAAATACCCCTCCATCGCTCAAAATTCCAAAAATTCCAAAAATTTCTAGAAAATCCCAATAAGTCCTAAATATTCTCAATTTCATTTGTCTCAACAACCAAATGACCCAATTTGGCCAATTTGACCATCTTTAATCAAAATCCCCAAATTGCATTTTAAAGACCCAAATTTCCCCAAATCCAATTCAAATGTCCATCAATTTGTCCTCAATTGACCTCAATTTCAATCTTAAACTCAAATTAACTTTTGATATGATCAAATTAAACCAATTCCGTCCATGATTTGAACCCAATTTTGACTTAGGTTAAAGCCCCAATTTTAACCATATGACCTAATCTCACCAAATTGAAACCATAGCCTAGTCAATTGGCCCCAATTAATGTTGAAAAATCTTGATAACATTCCTATACATCAAAATCAACCATCAATTGACCTTGGTGAAGCCTCATATCCATTTGATTTTGGCCTAAATCCAAAATTTCCAAATTTAGCCAATTGATTTCCTTAACCCATAAATTGGCATCCAATTCATGCTGAAAACTCTTCATGAGGTCCCTATTGACCATTTACAACAATCAATTTGGACTTAGCCTAAGCCTAACCCAAGCTAGACCCAAGCCTAGCCCAACATGAGCAAATTAACTAAAATTCAAGATTCCCTCAAATTAACCCTTCAATTGAGCCCAAATCCACTTCCATCCTTCACCAAAGTTGTTCCTTATGATCATCTACACCAAATGAAATAATTAATTGGGCCAATTGACATGGCTAAGCTAGACCAAACCCAAGTTTTTGTCATTTGCACCCACTTGGACCCATGCACTAAATGTGACCTAACCATAAAGTCACCAAAATCCCTCCCCCACAGCCATTATTTGGACCTAGTGACCAGTCCAAACACCATGAAACCACCTAAATCAAGCCATGGACCAAAGGTTCCCCAAATTAAGGGATATTATTTCCAAAAATGCATGTGCTTAAGATATCTTTACTAAGTCAAAGCACATTTGCATTAAATTATTGTGATGGATTCCTCTAGGTTCCCTGAGCTCCTAGCCCCAAATCCAAACACATTTGCATTAAATTGCTATGATGGATTCCTCTGGGTTCCCTGAGCTCCTAGCCACCTCCTCCTGGCCGGCCGGCCAGCCTAGTGGCCGAAAAAGCTCAAAAACAAGAGCCACCCCCATGACACCTCACCCAAATCAAACCTAGAGTCCAGCTCATCCAAATCAAGCTATGGAGCTCCTCTGCCCTCCAACTAAGCACCACATTACATCTCCTAATTGGCCATGACAGCCACCATAACCCTATTTTTATAAAAGGCCACTTCCATGGCCGTTAAACTAAGTGCTAAAATTTTCTTAGAGAGACCTCTATAAACTTCACAGCGAGCTTCCCTAAGATCTCCTCAGTGCATTCCAACCATTTTCCCTCACCGACTCCAATTGACGGAGCTCGATTTTGAGCTTGAAACCTTGCCGGAAACCAGGACAGAACCCAATACACCTCAACAAACCAATTAACTTCACCCACACCTTCATAATAGTGAAAGAAGCCAAAGCCCCATCAAATTGTCTTATGAAATAGCCTCCACCATAGCTCTAGACCAACACCTGAAATCGAGCTTTGTCAGATTCCTACTTAGGCCTTACACCAAGACCAGGGAATCAATCCCTAGCCTCCTTGGACCCCAACGAACGCGCCGAGCACCTCTGATTGAAGCCTCCCTTATCAAAGTAAAGGGATAAAACTTCTGCTCCTCTCGAGCTCATTTTGATTCTCCATTTACTTAGGCTTGATTTCATGGTACATTAACCATACGGATGTGTTCCTCTCACTTAGATGAGTCCATAGGATCAAACCCGAGGTAATTTGGTTGAGTTTAGGCTAAGATCTTAGGGTTTTAGTGTGGACGGGCATGAGATCATTCTATCGGAGATGATGTCGGGGAGCCGTTTGATCAAGCGTGTATCAAATGGACGGAGGAGAACGAGCCGGACAGCACTTCGAGACATAAACAGCGGGCCAAGTCAGCAAGCTATATAGACGGCGGTGACAAACTAAAGCGTGCCACGCATGCCTTCGGATCCATCGTAGGTTGAGATGGCACACACGGTTTAAATATATAAATATGCCCTTTTATTATATATTTAAACACCCTTAACTTAGAAAATTCATAACTTTGTGTAGAAAAATCACAAAAATAAAATAAAAATACCCTTTAGTGAACACAGGAAAATAATGTGGAATAAATTCCAAATCTATTTAATGCATAAAATATTTTTAATTAATTAAACACTGTTTCGGATCATTTGATTGTCCATGCATATTGATACATCACCTTGGCTTGAAATTTTGACATATTGTAGTCTCTGTCAAGGGGATCATCCTCTGATTTTTCCAAAGTCAGAGGAGGTTCCTATATAGAGAGCCATATTTCTCAAGATCTTGCACATTATTTTCTTAAAATAATCATGAAAATTAGCATATTGATTAGAAAATTCTAACAAAATTTTGGAAGGTCCACCATGACCAGAGAAGCTTTTGGAAATAATTTCATGGGACAAATCATTTAAAATGCTCTTAAATTTTACAAACACTAAATCACTAAAATAATAAATTTTGGATAATATAAACATTTAAATGACTTGATTTCTTATCTCCACAATGATTTATGATCTAGAGAACTCGTTATAAAAAGTTCAAAATATTTTGAGTTAATTTGATAACTTAAATTTATTTTCAAAGATAAATACCACTTTTGACACTTAAATGATTTTGAAAAATCAAAATAAAATTCAAAAAATTATGAAACTTAGTTTTTTTGAGTTCTTTGTGATCAGGGATATTTTAAAAAAAATAAAATTATATTTAAAATAAAAATTTGATTTTTAGCCTATTTTAAATATTTAAATAATTTAAAATTCATAAAAATCACAAAAATAATAAAACTCATGGAAATGTTCTAATTACTTCCTAATCACTTATGGACAATTAGAATATTTTTCCTGACTTTCTAAATAAAGATATTAAATTTCAAAGCTTAAAAATAATTTTTAAAAGGCTAAAAATGAGTTTTTCACTAAAATAATTCCAATAAATCCGGAAAAATCAGAAAATAATAAGATTTGCTTCTATGAGTCCTCTGACCTTAGAGAGATATTTCAAAAATTGAAAACTTAATTTTTACCAACTTAAATATTTTATTTTTATTAAATAACCCATAAATTAAAATAATTATAATAAATTACGGGGAATTCAAAAAATTATGAAATTTAGTATAAAAGCGTCTCTAGTCTAGGTCTACCTCTAGTAAAAATATCAAGGGATTATAATTTACCTTGGTGAAGTTAGGGATTTTCTTTGAAAAATCCTATTTTTGCATGAAAATAATTATGTAAATTAAATTAAATTTTGGAAAATCACATTTTCTCTGCTGATATCTTAACAGACCCATGAATGAGGTAGGATAAAAATTTTAAAGTCATTTGAATTGAATTTGATAAATTATGAAGTGTTAGGGCCTTAGGGGCAAATGTGTAATTTTGGAAATTTTGCCTTAATTAACATTTAGGCTTAATCTAAAGAGGGAAATGCGTAACCTTTGATATTAATTAATTTATTTGATGCTTGAAACAGGGGTCAATGAGTAGAAACCAATCCCACTTTCTTAATTATGTTAATAAATTTCTAAATCATTAAAAATTTTGAAGTTTATTAAAATTAAAATGATCCTGGACTTAGGGGTATGAATTTTAAAGTCAATAATTAATCAATTTAATACTGTTATTTTGATTTTCAAATAAAATTCAAATCATGAATCATGACCACTTAAAGCTTAACCCTTTTCCCTATTTTGATTTTCAAATAAAATCCAAATTATGAATCAAGACCACCTAAAGTTTAACCCTTTTCAAAAATTAAATAAGATACTCACCTAGGTCTTAAGGGCTTAGTGGTGACTTAGACTAAATCAAAATTGACTAAATAAGGATTAGAGAAATAAAAATAATTAAATCAAAACACCACTAAGCCCAATTAGGGTTAAAAATTTGACTAAGTGTTCAAATTACACTAACTTCCCCTTCAAGGGACTTCACTCACATAATTTTCAAATTAAATGATAAATGATAATTAACCCTTTCTTAGGGATAATTGAGACATCAATGTTCACTGAGCATTAAGGGTATTTATAGGAGGAATTATTAAGAAATATGATATGTTTAAAAAAAACTCGGGATTTTCCACCAAGCAACGAGAAAGTAGCATGGACCTGCTTCTTTCTCTAGATCAGTTGGACAACTCGGAGATCTATTAAACTTAATATATCCTGCTTGACAAAGTCATCCTTAATTAAACTTCTAAGGACCCTCCAAGATATGACATAGGGTTAGGAAAGTTACCGAAACTTTACTTTTCCTGCTCTTCATAAGTTGCCTTAACATGCATTTCAAGTTTCAGGTGGTGGAACGAGAAGACTCGCCAGGTACACTTTTACAATTTTTAGCATTGTCTTTCTTGTACTTTCACAATGTGTCTTTCATACTGTACTTTTATATCTGCAAATTTGCATGCTAAACAACGATGACACCCTGCATGAAAACTAAAACTATCAGGATAGCCACACAACCAAAACCATAACCCGAAACTAAAATTAAAATCAACCAAGATAAAAGTCACCGCCACAACATTAAAAATATAATACAGCTCAAAATTTAATCACAAACATCAGACAAAACCACAACTTCAACTAAATTAAGATGTCTCTATCGGATGATCGGGAATCCCTCGGAGGGGAAACCTACGGTTGCTAACGAGGCTTCCCACGGTTTAAATGAAATTATGGAGCTGATTAAGTTGGGTTTAGTAAGTTCATTTGGACTGAGTGAATCCCACAACTTCAACTAAATTAAGATGTCTCTATCGGATGATCGGGAATCCCTCGGAGGAGGTAGAGGCTTCTCACGATTTAAATGAAATTATGGAACTCATTAAGTTGGGTTTAGTAAGTTTACGGTTGCTAACGAGGCTTCCCACGGTTTAAATGAAATTATGGAACTCATTAAGTTGGGGTAAATTGCAACTAAATTAAGATGTCTCTATCAGATGATCGGGAATCCCTCGGAGGAGGTAACCTTCGGTTGCTAACGAGGCTTCCCATGGTTTAAATGAAATTATGGAATTCATTAAGTTGAGTTTAGTAAGTTCATTTGGACTAAGTGAATCAATAGAAAATACTGGTGCCGAAATGAGGGAACCGTAGGATCCTAACCGGTGTCACTCTAATCAACTTTAACATGCCCTCATAAAGTTTAAAAGAACTTCAACCATAGCGCTACCTGATTTGACATCATAATTGGACATCCTAGAAAACTTGAACTCGCCACGACAAGGAGCTTGGAGCTAGCTTGGTGGGCAGAACGACCATCTTCAATAGCAAAATTTGTCTTCCACAGCTGAACCAATCTTCCTTCCTTAGACTTAAACAACAAAGCCATAAGACTTCGAGGTTGCCTGTTCATGCGACGTAAATCCTCGCCTTATCTTTAGGCCTTTACATAGCCCTGCTATACAATATAAGCCCTAACTCGTCTTAGGATCCCGAGGTTGTCGTCTATCATGACCTAAATCCTCACATCTTCCAGACTATTTGCATGATTGTTTCACACGGATGTAAATCCTAAATAATAAAATTGGCAGGATGAAACACCTAAATATTTCTCCTCAAAAACTGGAGCCAAACATTAGGATAGCTTGGAAAGTCACCGGGGTTCTCCTCAGGATCCATGACATCCTCTAGTTCTTCCTCTTTTGGATTTTATAGTAAAATGTTCCAAATTTTAACCAATCCCCTTTCACACTTCTACATGCAATTTCGTTGAAGAGTCCTATCATTTGAAACTCCTTGAAGATAATATTTCTTGATTTTTATTGAGAGTACTATTAAGTGATCTCGGTCATTTAAGATGTAATTAACTATAGGGGCTTGCCCTTATAGGAAGCATGTTCGAACACAGCTTAATATAAACCATATTTAATCCTTTATGTTAAATAGGGAAATTTGTCGACAAATACAAAGGATTCGCAGACCAAACGGACGTCATACTTTCCTTAGTTTATTTGATCGAGCGTCATCCTCAAATCTTGTGTTTATCCTTCAGGATAGATGCACGATTTGAGGTACAGTGCTCTTTCATTTTAAAATATAAAAATATGAGGTCAGTTTGATTTCATACTTCAACATCCTTCCGAAGCAGGCAATGGGATTTTGATTCCAGTGACCGACAGCTTCTTACGGACAACTCCCCTCCAACCACAAAAATAGAGCCGACAAGCTTTCACCATAAAATTTGTCTCCTATTACACATGGCATTGTAAAGCTCCAGCATCTTTAAGCTTTTCAAGAAGCTTCTTCTGAATTATCAGACTACACTCCTAAACAAGTGCAACAGTCTCATTATCTTCAAACTACCTTTTCATGTTGAGAATGTCCTTCATAAACTTTACATAGATTGACATTTGTTCTAAGACTTCAGCAAATGAAATATTAATTGTAAGCTTCTTAAATATTTCTAAAAATTTTGAATATTGTTTATCCAACTTCTACTGACAATGTCTCTGAGGAAATGGAGGTGGTGGTTTTTCCAAATCAATTTTTAGTGGAGAAATAGGTTTCTCATAATCTTTTGGAGCATCCACTTTTGATTCTTGAATTTCTTCTCTCTCTACTTCAATTTATTTTTGAATTTGACTATCCAACTCTCTTCCGCTTCTAAGTTGAATGGCTTTTACTTGTTCTTTATTTTGGTCTTTTGGATTTGATTCACTATTATTAAGAGGTTTTCTTTAGGATTTAGTACTTAATGAATCTACTATTTGCCCAAGTTGATTCTCAATATTTCTAATTGTACCTCGTTGACTTTGTAATCGATTTCCCATTTGTAACACCACCTCCTCTATAAACAACTCCTTCTCCTTAAAATGTGTATTACTATTGAAACCTGGAGGATAAGTAGATCTATAATTATTATTCCCTTGGTTGTTACAGTTTCCCAATGGGTTTCTTTGGTTGTTTCCCCATTGCTGATTATTACCACCAAATGGTTATTCCAGTTAAGGTTGGGATGATTCCGCCAACCTCGGTTATAATAATTTGAATATGTGTTATTCTGCTTATTATTTGTGGCATTCAAAGTTTCTAACGATGCTTGAGAATCTACCATTTGGCTTAATGAATTCTCTTCAATCTTGAAAATTGGTTGAGAAAAATTCATTCCAAATTTGTCTAACTTCCTTGAAATTGGAACAACTTGATTTGGTAACATGGTAAATGCATCAGTTTCATTAATATTGGCTACATTCTTAGGATTTACCCTCTCAGAAGGCCATTAAAAATTATTGCTAGTCATTTCCTCAATTAAAGCATAGACGTCATGAAATGGTTTTGACATCAATGAACCACCCGCAGCGGCATCAATAATTGATCTAAGAGATCCAACTAATTTATTATAAAAAGTTTGAATTATTAACCAATCTGGTATAGCATAGTGTGGACACTTTCTTCAGAGTTCTTTAAATCTTTCCCATGCTTCATAAATAGATTTCTCTTCAAACTGATTAAAAGATGTAATATAATTTCTAAGATTTGCAGTTTTAGATGGTGGAGAATATTTAGCAGAGAATTTTTGTGCAAAATCACCCCAAGTTCTAATAAATCCAGGTGCTAATGAATTCAACCACATCTTAGCTTTATCCCTAAGGGAGAAAGGAAATAACCTAAGTCTTATGACATCATTTGATACACCATTGTATTTAAATGTAAAGCACAATTCTAGAAAATTGACAAGTTGTAAGGTTGGATCTTCAGTTGGTGATCCCCCAAACTGATTATTTGATACCATTCGGATAATGACAGGTTTAAGCTCAAATGGATTAGCCACTACAGTACGTTTTTGAATACTACAATGAAGTTCATCTACATTAGGGTTGGCATAATCTCTTGAAGGCCTAAACTCTTGATGAATTCCAACATTTTGATCATTTTGGTTTACCATTTTTGTAATTTTTTTTGATTTTTTAAGATTTTTAATTTTTTTGGATTTTCTCATTTTTCTAAGAGTTCTCTCTAATTCAAAATCATAGGGCACTAGTCCTTCAAAACCTGAACTACATATACACTAACATAAAATAAACTACAATAACTTAAAGTTTAAATAAGTATTTCTAAAAATAGAAATTTGCTTTTAAATCAATAGATTATTTACAATTTTCACTTCACTTCCCCGGCAATGGCGCTAACAATTTAATCCCTAGATACTGGTAATATTTACAGTACAACAATAATTCAGATTATATTTCGGTTATAATTCCTTACTTTGCAACAAAAAAAAACTTGATCCTAAACAAAAGTAAGAATTTAACTTTTAATTTATATATATTGGGATACTACGCAAGTGTATTTATCGTTATCAAGTAATATAGGACTTTTTGATTAAGATCTGAATATCAAACCCACAAGGAGAATACACAATATGCACTATTGAATAGCAAACTTTCTACTTTTAATAAAAAAATAATTATCTAAACTAAAGATGATTTTTACAGTAATGAAAATTTTAAATATTTTTGGTATTTTTAATATTTTGATACGACAATAACAATTTAAAAAGATAACTAGAGTTTTTGTAGTAAGAAAGCACTAAATATGAAAATATCTTTCTTCTTGTTAGGAATCAGTAATAAGTATAGGAATTCTGTTATGGAAGTATGCAAATTGTGTTATGCCAAATAGGAGCAATAATATTTTTTACCCTTACTAGAGATGCTATAAAGAATCTTGGCTAATTTAAAGTTTGAATAGTTCTAAAGACCGGCTAGGTAGTGAAGATACTAGCTCTAACTCTAGAGTTCCCTCGATTCCCTCAACCTGGGGGATAACATCTCAAATTAGAACCTAAAATAATAAACCAAGTTTGGAGCTTTAACCTGTCACTTTAAAGTCCTCTAACTCTATACCCTTCAATGAATATTTCCCGATTAATTTGCACTCAATCATATGAACTACATTCTCATTCATACAACCTCATGTGATTCTTTTCAATTGTTGACTGAGACAACACCAGCCCGGTTCTTACATGTTCTCACAACAAATTTTAACCTCTGGATTGGCCAAATCAAGAAGTAAATGGAGTGTATGGATTTAAATCGTCACAACTTCTTCCATCATTGAAGCTCAATACTTTCCACAACTTCCATCCAAAACTTAATTACATATGATTTTAAGAATAAAGATAAAGAAAACTACTCAGAATCTATGGAGAAAATAAAACCACACTTTAGTTTAAAAGAAGAAATAATTGTCAATCTAACAACAAGTCTCAATTAAAACAAATTGTAGTCTCAAAACAAAAAGATAAAAACTTATCTCAAGTCCTCCATGAAACTCTTGAAGTTCATTTAATTTTGTCTCTATACAATCACTCAAAAACAAATAATAGAAAGGATAAAATAAAAGTAAAAGTGGTGCCTAAAAATCTCTCTGAACTAACTCCCTAAATGAGAACTTTCAAAAATTTCCAATACTTTCAAGACTATTTTCTAAGTCCTCTCTTCTTTCTTTTATAATTTTCCAAAAGGTGCCTTGGTTTCTCTTCAAAATATTTCTAGGTTCGATGTATTTCCCCAAGAGATGCATCCATAATGATAATTTTTGTCCATGGTGGTTATAACCACTTATTAAGCCAATGGGTGCTCAAAAACATATTCAAAATATGCAGAAACTGAATTTACTCATCCAATAATTACCACTTGCACTTAGGCGCAGGCCTCTGGCGCTCAGGCGCAACCTTCTCTGTTTAACCGGCGTTTAAGCGTCTGATCTGGCGCTTAGGCGCCAAAACTCTTTTGCACATTTTTCACCTTTTTGCTCCAAATTTGATCCTTTTTCACTCCTTTAAGTATTTTTCACCCTTTTTACTTTTATCTGCAAGAAAAACACAAAACTACCTTCTATTAATGCGCAATATCTCAAATATATATATAAAAATATGTCTAAAAATACTATATATTTTAGTTGTATCAAGCGACAAGTATAAATTTGTGTCCCTTAGAGGATAGAGGACCTATCAAACCTATTATCTTCGTGCTCCAAGACTCGAAAAGCTACAATGCGAGGGTTAGGTGTAGCACATTTTTGAGGTTGGTGCAAGACCACCCCATGCACTTGGTACTGGTGACATCTTCTGGATGTATCCATGCAGTCGGAAATCATTACCGACCTATAATATCTTAGTCTTTTGATCTTCATTTTCATCTTTGGCCCTGATTGGTTAGTGCCACACAATCTGACATGTACTTCTTTAACAATATTCAGTGTTTCTGCTTTGCTTAAACATTGTAGCCACATCTGATTGAATGATCTTTTGTAGAGGACATCACCCACTAATGTGTATGACCTAGCCCTTTTTGTGATGTGGTGTGCTTCTCACTTGTCTTCCTGCAGCTTTCTAGTTTGCAAATATTCTATGTATAGCTTATGCCAATCTTCATTGATATCAGCAATTGTAATCATCATTTCTTCTTCTTTTCTAAGTTTTTGTAGATTGTAGAGGTCAATTCAAGACAAAACCTATCTTCCTTGCACTGCAATGCCATTGGAATCCTCTGAGGGACATGCTAAATCCTTTGTAAGTTTTGCTAGACCGTCAGCGTGGGAATTATCTCCCCGAGGAATCTAGTAAAAGGTTACGTTGCGAATCTGCTCCAGCTGCATCATCGTGTATTCTGCTGACCTTGCTTTCAAAATCTTGTATCATCTGATGACTTGTTGAACGACGAGTTGTGAGTCTCCATAGATAACAATATCTATTATATCCATCGAGATTGTTAATTCTAATTGGTAAATAAGGCATCATATTCTACTTTGTTGTTTGTACACAGCTCTGTCAGGTGGTACGAGAACCTCAGCATACCCTTTTCTGGTTTGATAAAGATCAAACCAATCCCTGCTTTGCTTGGTATAATTGTGTCTCATCCATTCCTTTGAAGTACATCTCCCAGCATTTTGCACTGGATAACTCCATTTGTAATACTTTTTCATCTGGTAACTCCTCATTAAGAAGGGACCTAGCTGGAAGTGGGTGTGCAGCGACAAAGTTTGCCAAAATTTGTCCCTTGATAGCACGGAATAGAGCAAAAGTTATTTCAAATTGCAACAAAATAATTGACCATCTTGCTAGACATCTAGAGAGTGTTGGTCGGGTCATCAAATATTACAACAGATTAACTTTTGAAATTAGGGTAGTCTTATGAGAAAGCATGTAATGTATGCTTTTTTGGGCGGCAAAAATTAATGCTAGACAATGCTTCTTAATTGGAGGGTAACTTATCTCCGTCGATATTAGATGGCAACACAAGTAGAAGAGTGTGTTTTCCTTACCCTCATCATTGATTTGGGCTAAGAGGGCTCTGAGAGAGTCATCTAAGGTCGCGGTATAAAGTATTAACTGTTTTCTCGGGATAGGGGCTGTCAAAAAAAGAGGTGTCATTAAATATTGCTTAATGTCCTCAAAAGCTTGCTGGCATTTCTCTTCCAAAATAAATTTGGCGTCCTTTTTAATTAATGTCGAGAAGGGCTGACACCTACCTGAGAGATTAGAAATAAAGCGTCTCATATAGGCCAACTTCCCTTAAAAGGAATGTAGTTGTTTCAATGTTTTGGGAGAAGGTACTTTTAAGATAGCTTTAATCTTATCTGGGTCGATCTTGATTCCCCGATGACAGACAACGAATCTTAAAAATTTCCCAGAGGTAATGCTGAAGGTGCACCTTAAGAGATTCTTCTTAAGGTCATATCATCGTAATCGTTTTAACACAATCCTCAAATCATACAAATGGTTTATTTTTTGTTTACTTTTGATGACCAAATCATCCACGTAGCCTTCCACTTTGTTATGAATGAGGTCGTAAAAAATCTTCTTCATAGCTTGTTGATATGTTGCTCCAGCATTGATTAACCCAAATGACATCACTGTGCTGCAGAAAATACCGATAGGTGTTCTGAAGGCTATAAGTGCTGCAACTTCTGGAGCCATCTTGATTTGATTGTACCCTAGCGATCTATCCATAAAGGAGAAAATTTCTTATGTCGAAGCAATGTCCAACATCATTTCTTGTATTGACAATGGAATTTCATCCTTTGGACACACTTTGTTCAAATCTCTGAAGTGAACACACACACAATTTTGTCCATATCTCTTTTTAACTGGTACAATGCTAGCTAAGTACGTGGGGTATTGCTCTTCCTTTACAATGTTGGTGTCTATTAACTTCTTCACCTCGACAATGACTTTCTGCTTTATTTCGAGATGCATTTTTCTAGGAGCTTATTTTACTGTGGTCATATCTTTATCCACCTTGAGTTTATGAACTGCAACTTCTGATGATAGTCCTTTCATTTCATCATAACTCCATGCGAAGCAATCTTTGAATTATGTTTATAGTTTAGTCAACTCTATGGATTCTTCATCATTTAGTAGAGAACTTATAAGTGTAGGTTGAGGCTGTTCCTCCATCCCAAGGTTAATTTCCTTTAATTCATTGATAATTAACTTGATTTCCTCCTTAAATTCTGGCGAGCATCTTCTATTAGCTGATCAATAGAGTCATCCTCTAGACGAGGCAATCCTCTTCCGATTCACTAGTAACAATCATGCAAAATTCTGAATCATCAACTGGTCTGACTATACCAAATTTGAGACCCTCTTTCAAGTTGGGAGTTTGACTTTTAATGTCCCATAATTTCTAAAAAAGTTGTAATTTATCCTTTGGCATCTGTTTTGGTAAATGTCCCTGTTGAATTAACTTTTATACACAAGATAAAAAGTAACCTAAAGGTAATTCCATTAATTCTTTAGGATCCTCATCCAAATTTACATGATTTTTAAGATTATTAAAAGTAGAAGCACCATAAAATTTGTTCAGCTTTCATCCAGTGCTACGGACTTCCTTGACCTCTAAACTCTCAACCTTTTAAGGGAGAATCGGAGTAAGGGTCATTGTGTTCACATAGTGGTTCATCCAATCATACATTGTCTCATATTTACTTTTCTCTGTATCCTATAAGGATATCTTGTATTGAGGTTTCTTTTGTTTTTTCATCATTATTTCATCTTCAAACTTTCTTCGTCATTAATGTTGATGGTAGACCTAGTTTGTTCAACAATTAAATTGGTTCTTATTCGCACATCCCTGGCCTCGACCTCGAGTGCGCAAACAAAAAGAACCCCCACCAACTTATTGCAAAAGGGTGGTGGAAGATTGTTGAAGCAGAGTTGAATGGCCTTGCCATTGTAATTCTTTTGAATCTTGACTTTCATTTGTCATAATTTCACGAGAGAAGATAGTTTTCTTTAGAAATGCATAGTAGGCGGCATATTCATGAATGCCAACTTCATGAACTGAAAACGGCTATGAATCTCCCTTAATGCAATGTTCTTTTCCATCCTTTTAGTACTTAATGCACTGATGTAGAGATGATAGAACCATGTTTTGTTCATGAACCCATGGTTGACCATGTAGAGCATTGAAAGTGGTCTCAGCGTTGATGATTTGGAACTTAACGGTTGTTACTAGTTCTTCAACCTACATCAGTAATGTGATTGATCAAAGGGCTCTCTCTCTTTCTTGATTGAATCTCTTAGCATCATCTTATCAGGCGTAAACTCCTGAGCTTCAATGTCCAAATAGGTCAATGTCCGTAGACTCATTTAGTTGAGGGATGCACGAGGATCTACCAAAACTCTGGACAACAAGCAAACTTTATTCGTGGATGTGCTAGCCACTTGTGCTAAACAAATCTCTTGTTTAAGCAAAGCTATAACCAGAGACTCTTTTATCTCCTTTGATAGGATTAGAGCATCGTAGATGTTAAATTTGGCCGACAACTTTCTAAGATGAGCTAGCATGTTGTAATCCACTTTGTATGATCCTCCAATTTTCTCTAAATTATCTTGTTCTTCCATTAGTGGAGGTGGAGGTAGCTCTTCTCGCATTACTATTTGGTTTCCTTTATCTTTCAGAGTTGTTCTTGGGGGTAATACTCTCCCTCTCCTTAAGTCCACTTCTTTAATTTCTTCTACTTGAGATATCATTGGCGAATCTTCCGGTGTTACTTCTTTGTCGAAAAGATCTAAGTTCATGGCAAGTGGTGCACCGTGTCACTCGAGGATTGGTTCCTCACTCTCGACGCCATCGTAAGCAGTATTATGATGTATTCTCTTGTTTTATGAATAGGTTCATCGGACTCGAGTACGATTTGATGATCATTTTAGGAATCAAGATCAAAGTTAGATTGGTTATAATCGATTACGTTATCACTAGAAATAGTTAAAATGTAGTCGAAAGTATAATCATTATATTCATAAGACCTCAAAGGGGTAAAAAGATAATCATACAAGGTTAGGGGTTTGACGATTTTCTTCCCCAAATTTGAGAAAACCAATCCAGCAGAGGCAACCCCTTTCTTACCCCCTATGCTATCGATAATTGTGGTGGTATTTTTTCTTCTTCTTCTTCGATGATGACAGATTTTTTGGCAAAATCTTCATCTCGGCTTTGGCAAGCTAAAGAATCTGAACAAGAGATTGCATTGAAGAAGACTAGATCTGGTTTAGGACACCCTCTTAAGCTTATTCCAGGTCATACTCCATCCATCCTTTCCAGTATATGGGTCAATCGAAGAGATTGGCTTAGCTGAAATCATATTTATGGAACCTTATTCAGGATCTTTTAAATATTCTTCGAGATCGTTATATTTACTTCCTTAAGTTTTTTCTCAAGCCAATCCTTAAAGACGAAACATTCCTGTATAATGTGTCCAAGCAATCTGTGATATGGACAATAATTTGGTTGATCCTTTTTGTCGACCTTTTCGGGTTTCTTTGGATCTGGTAATCTTAACTCAGGCTTCTTCATCAGACTTTTAAACATCTTGGATATCATTTCATCATTGAAGGAATACACTACTTTTTTTCATTCTGCCAAATATATTCTCCTATTCGTTGCCACTGTTTTGAACTTCTTTTCAAATACTCAGGTCATCCCGGACTTTTCAGTCTTCTCTTAAGAATCCATACGTTTGCCTTCTTTTTGAAGATTGCTGGCTTTGCTAAGTAGCTTCTTGAAGGATTTAATGGTGAGTTCCTTGAGCATGAAAGCTACTATCCAATGGATGCTCTCGAGAAAGATCTCAATTGCAAGACGTTCCTGTAGCCGAGGTTTAAATTTCAAGCTAAGGTTTCTCCACCTGAAAATGTAGTCCACTAAAGTCTTAATGGGCCTCTGCTTCTCTACTACAAGATCTCCAACAGACACATGATGGTGCGCTCTAGCAAATGTTTTTACAAATAATTGTTCTAGCTCTGTGAATTTCCTGACTGATTCATTGGGCAACTCTGCATACCGATCGAAAGAAATTCCTGATAGGTTGCTGACGAACTGTCAAAAAAGCAAGGCTTTGTTACCTCCACTATTACAATAATTGGCTCGAAAATGTGCTACGTATTGCCTGGGATTTCTAGTCTCATCAAATATCTTAGAGTTTGGCAACACAAAACCCTTGGGGTAGGGTACGACATCAAACTCCTCAGATTAAGGCCTACCCTTCAAAATCAATGCTCCACCCGTTGACTGGGCTAAGGCCTCCCAAACTTGCTCTACCATTTGCCTAAATGCCTTTTCTGGCAAGACACTTAACGAAGAATCCTTCTTTTGTTGCTCATCTCTATTTGTTGAGGCGACTCCTGTCCTTTCATCTGTGATATGTATAATCTCCGATTAATTGACTTCTGGAGAGGCTAACTGTGGTGGTTGAGACTGTCCTTGAACTATGGCCATCACAGTCATGGCAGTGGCCATCTCTTCCATTCTTTTCCCCAATTGGCTGATTTGCTCATCCCTTAAGAAAATATCCCTACGCAGGTCATCTATGGCGTTCTCTTTGACGAGAGGTCGAGTGTTGCACGCAGATGCAATGACTCTGATCTCGATGACATGCACATCCATGAAATCTATCTAGAGGTAATCATTGAAGTCAAAATCTTCATCATCATCAATGGAAACTCTGTGTTCTCGAGCTAACTCATAAATCTCAATCCTGATCTTTTCAACCTTTTCTTCAATTATTGATTCTTGTAGCATCTTGAGATCTGAAGGGCTTGACAGGATATCCTCCACTTGTTTCTCTATCTCGCTTGCAATTTTTGCAATAATGTTTGATACTTTGGATGTTAGCTTCATTCTGTGAACTTGCCCTATGGGCTTACTGGACCGTACATGTACAACAACCTGGATTACCCATACCCTTTTCATTGACGGTGATGTTTTGAGACAGATTGTCTGAGGAGAAACATCGGCATGGTACGAACCAAACACGGTACCAGGTAACCTCTTCATCTTACCCTTTATAAGTCTAAGAACATCATTGTGACTGGTAGTTAGTAGAATTCTCGGACCCAGACACAACTTAACTAGTCCATGGCCTGTGAGTCTAGTGATAATAGAATCCGTAGTAGCGATGGCGGTATAAACTCAGTTCACTATGCGTAACCAGATGGAAATGAAAACATGTAAAGCTTCAGTTAACATTTGAGCTCGCTTGGTATATCTGACATCCCTTAAAATTTCTTTCTTCATGTGAGGGGATATTGCACGTCCCACTCGTTTGAGTAACTCACCAACTGAACAACCTTCTTTGGCAGCAAGTCTCTGGAAAACTGTACTAACTCAGGTGATAAGAGTACGCTTCTTCTTCTCCCCACCATGTCCATGAGGTGACGGTACAGTAGCAGTGATTTTTTGGATACTCTTGTATCCGTTAGTATCCATTAAGGGTTGGAACCTATTCCCTTGCAAAAAAGGATAGGTTTTTGACAATGTTGACTCCTCCTGGTGAGGAACTTCATCAACAGGTACTTCCATAAGAATTTGGGCCTTAGCATCCTTCTGAATCTTCTGCTGTGGTTTCTCCTTTAGGTTCAGGTTAATGGTGCAGTCCTCAAACTCGAATCAATTTCAAACACTGACGACGGGACAACCAATCCTTCAGTTGGGTCTTCAATGATCATAACTTCTTTTCCCTTAGCAGAAACAGGAGCAGATGGCATGGTAGGTGTCGTGGTGACAATATTCTTGACCTTCTTGTAAGAATGGAAATCCTAAGAGTAGCTCAGTTTAAACTCAGCAAACGGTTCTTGAACCCTTGGAGCAACAAATTTCATTATGATGAATGGGGCTTTCTCGAGAAGGACCTCGATATCTTCAAGTCCCGCTCTGAACTTGATGATGGGAGCGACATTGTGGGCACTGTGGCTCGTCGGCAGGTTGTAGGAAAAAGTAAGCATTGGAACACCATTGCAACAGCTTCAAATGAAAGCTCTCGGGTTAGCTATTTGGCCAACACCTCGTAATCTTAGTGCGAGCACTAAAAGTTAACAAAAGCCGATCTGTAGACCTGGTAAGTCTTTATTTAATTTTTTGAGATTTTAAAATTTTAGTAAAAGTAATTTAAAATTATGAGGATTTAAATAATATAAGGAAAATTAAAGAGCACGACACAATCTAATTTAATTTGAAAAAGAGCAAATTAAACTGGAAGGGAAAAATATGCAGTTCAGGACCCAATGTGGTTCCAACTTAACAATGCACAATGCACAAGTGGAACTAGTCCACTAATACGCGTATTGAGGGTCCGACCGCACAAAGATCAAAAAGTCCTTAATGGCCTCCTAAACCTCCCTGTTCGTATGTGATTGAACACATGGTCCTGATGTCAAAAAGAGTTGAGCGTACTCTCCCAAGATAGAAATGAGTAAAGCATGTCAATGGAAGAAGGGTAATTTAGCCCATGAGGGACATGAACACATTACCAATGTTCCCTCATTTAAATGGGGAGAGAAACTTTCTCCAGCAGAGTCGTCAGGAGTTGTCGGTTCTATTTTGGTTGGGAGAGTTGACTGTTGGACGCTGTTGGTCACTGGAATCAAAATCATGTATCCAGCTTCGGAAATGCTCTTAATTTCCATATATATATATATATATATATATATATATATATATATATATATATATATATATATATATATATAT
>JXCR01147957.1:49157-69949 GCA_002079205.1 Phalaenopsis hybrid cultivar
TATATATATATATATATATATAATAATAATAATAATAATAATAATAATAATAATAATGGAGCTGTTTGGGGTGGCGGCTGGTGCTCTGCTAGGGTTTCCATGGCTCCCTGTTCTGGCTGGTTTGTAGGCTGGTGGGGGAGAGTTGTGTCTTCTTCTTTGCTGTTTATTTGGTGGGCTAGAGGTTCTTCCTACATTTGGTTTTTCTCATATACTATGTTTTTTTTGTTGTTGTTCTTCTGGTTTGTCCTTATTTCTTTCTTCCCTGCCTGAGCGGGGGTTAACACTTGGTCTTTGGTGGTGACCGTTTTGGTGGCTGGGGTGGGTTTTCTCTGCTGAAGTCTTACTCGCTATTGGTTTTGGTGGGGAAGTGTTTAGCTATAACTCGATTTACTGTTCCATTGGTTTTTACTGTTCCATTGGATTTTGACTTGCTGGTTCTCTTTTTGGTGGTTCTGCTCCACTCTGAATGGCTACTAACATTACTTTGGACACTAATCTCATATGGGCCAAGGCCACCTATGCTGGGGTGGTTGGACACCCTAATGAACAGTTACAAAATATGGATAAATTAGTTTTTCCGCAGGAGTTTCATGATACTTTAGCTGACAAAAGGACTTCTCCCTGTATTCACCACTTTAGGTGTAAGGTTGGGGTACCTGTAGTTTATTTCTCTCCTCAGGAAGTTATTTCATTAAATGAAGAGTTTAAGCTGACTTTGGTAGAGAAATTTCAGCTATGTCACCCTAAGATGGAACTTGTAAGGAGTTTCTTTGAGTCCTTAAGCTTTACTGGTGCTTGGCAACTGGGTTACTAGATGGCAGGCATTTGCTTATTCAATTGACAATAGAAGAAGATTATGCTAAATTTTTTTTCCAAGCAATCTTTAGTTATTGGGGGGGTTACCATGAAACTTTTGAAATGGACTCCTGGCTTTGATCCTAGCAGAGAACCTCTTAAGGTTCCTCTTTGGTTCAAGCTTCCTGGTCTCCCTATTCCCTACTTCAAGTTGAATGCGATTTTGAATATTGGATCTGCTTTAGGAAGACCCCTTAAAGTTGATGCTCACACTTTTAACAATGCAAGGCTTGCTCTTGCTAGAATTCTCATTGAAAGAGATATCACCTTGCCTGAAGTTAAAAGAGTGTGGATAGGCTCTGAAAAGGATGGCTTTTGGCAGGAGGTAATCTTTGATGAAAGGCCTTATTATTGTCAACATTGCAAGATGTTTGGGCACACTAGGGATAGGTGCTATAGGCTACACCCTCCAGTGAAAAGAAAACAGTCTTTTTTGAAGGAAATTGCCCCCAATCAACTTCCTGGGGTTAATGAGGATGGATTACAGGATGAGGCTCAGAACTCTCCAACCCCTTTATTTCTATTACTCCTCCTTCTCCTCCTAAGGATGTGCTAAGAGAGGAACCCAATATCATTACTATAATTTCCCCTACAGTTGAATCCTTTGAGGAGAGGCTACAGGATCCAATTCAGGAACAACAATTGCATCATGTGATCGAAGGAGAAAAGATTATTGATTTGAACCACCTTTTGGGAGAGGATTGGGTTATACAGACCTCTAAGCAAAAGAAAAAACAAACCACAGAATCTCAAAGATTACAAAGAGAGGCAGCTTCCATTAGCAATATTCTGAAGGTTTGATCATCTCCTGGACCGTCTAGAGGGAGAACCAGATCCAGATCACAACCTTCACCCCATATTTACCCTCAAAATGCTTAACTTCTTTCGTTTGTTTATTGACCTCTGGTCACTTTATGTCTTTCAGAAGACTTTTAATTTGTTTCCTTAACTTCAGTTGTTATGTGTTGAGAATGGGTTTCTATGGCCTTTAGGTGATGGCAGACTCTTATCAACATTTATATACTCTATATCTAAGAAGATATGGAAGACCGTCCATTCCCTTGCCTTTGATTCAATTCAACAAGTCACTAGTCAATTTTTTGGTTTGTTGTGACAGTAGTAATAATTTGAGAAAGGGTTTGTCTGGTCTTTGGGTGTTGGTAGAGTTCTTTCTGCTCTACCAACTTTCTTGAAAGATATGGGAGTCTTTTTATTTCCTTCATACGTCTCATGTTAGCAAATCACTGGTCATTTTTCTGGATTGTTTGGATTGCAGTCCTTGGGTTTCCATTTCCTTTTAGATGATTAATTTGATGTGCTGGAACATCAGGGGGATTTCTGATCAAAAAAGCTTTGATCAGAATTAAACAGTTGGTAAGGAAGCACAGGTTACTGTGTTTTACTATTCTTGAACCTTTGGTTCACTGCACTCCTTGTAGATTTAGAAAGCACTTCCCAAGTTTCACTTGTAATTACAATATTAATAACAAAATTTGTTTTTCTATAGAAGTAACCTGAATGTTCAGATCTTGGATGACAACCTCAATTTCTTCATATCCAGCTTAGATGGGATTTTCTACATGTTTAGACTACCTTCATTTATGTTGGGTGTTTTGCAAATGATAATACTATATTATGGCAACAAATCCAGCACCTCAAATCCTATATTAATGGACTTTGGATCATTGGTGGAGACTTTAACAGTATAGCTACATTGAAAGAAAAATGGGGAGGGAAACCTGTGGACATTACACAAATGTTACTCTTTAATCAGAACATCAGAAACATTGCCCTTGCTAAACTTCCTCATCAGGGACTTCTTGACACTTGGAGAAGAGGAAAACTTTTTGAAAGAATGGATATATTTCTGGTCAATCAAGCTTGCCTGGATACCAACTTTATGACTACAATTTCCCATCTTCCTTACACGTGTTCTGATCATAGGCCTTTGCTAATCTTTATATCCTCTAATATTGTTGCTCCCTTACCAAGATTCAGATTCTTTAATGTTTGGGTGGAACATCCTGAATTCCTCTCCATTATTAAGTCTGTTTGGGTACTTGTTTCATCTTTCCCTCCATTGATTAAACTATGGCAAATTCAAAAAAAAAGTTGCTAAATTGCTGAAAGCCTGGAATTGGAACTCCTTTGGCAACCGTATAGCAAAAGTTGAAGAGGTTGAAGCTGTTGTGAAATAAACTGAATTAAACATTCAGATGGGACTCTTTGATGAACAGAACCTGATATTAGCTAATGCAAATCTGCTTCAAGTTATTCATTGGGAGAAAGAATTCTATAAACAGAAGGCTGCCATCAAAAAATTTGTTGATGAGGATAGGAATACAAAGTTTTACCATACCTGTATTAAAAAAAGAAGACATTCCAACACCATCCTGAAGATTAAAAACCATAATGGAATTTGGGTCCAAGGTACTGATCTAATTCACAAAGAAGCCATTGATCACTTTCAAAACCTTTTATCTGAACCCCATGAGGCTACTCTCCTGAACTTTTCCCTAGCTTACTTAATGACAAATTCTCTGATATCCAGTGCCTAGATTTAACATTTATTCCTACTGAGGAAGAAATTTGGAAAGCTTTATGTTCTATTGATGGTGACAAGGTGGCTGGTGCAGATGGTTTTACTTCTACTTTCTACATAAAAACATAAAAACTTGGTAGGTGATTAAATTTGATGTTGTGGAAGTTGTCCAGGCCTTCTTCAGGGGGGAGGATATGCCACATTACTTTGCTCAATCCACCATTACTTTAATCCCAAAGCGAGACCAGAAATCTAACTGGGAACATTTTAGACCCATATCTCTCACCACTGTGATGTCTAAACTTATTAGCAAGCTTTTGGTTTTTAGATTAAAACCACATTTATTTTGGATGATCTCTCCTAATCAGTCTGCTTTTATTACAGGAAAACAAACTACTGATAATGTGTTACTTACACAGGAATTCTTTTTGGATATTGACAAGCCTTGTAAAGGGGGTAATCTTATATATAAGCTGGAAATCTCTAAAGCTTATGACACTATCAATTGGATTTTTATCCTGGAGGTTCTTAAAGCTAATGGGTTTCAAAATTCCTTCTACCAAATCATCCACAAGTGGCTTAACAATAATTATTATACCATTCTTAGTAATGGGAATTGTCAAGGGCAGTTCCAAGCTACTAGGGGAATTAAACAAGGGGACCCCCTTTCTCCATACATTTTCATTTTGGTTATGGATTACTTATCTAGGCTTCTTAACTATTATTTTTCTGAAAGGGAATATCTCAGATTTTCTAATAAAGAAAATTTTTCCATAAGTCATCTATGTTATGCTGATGACTTCAGACTATTTTCTAAGGCCTCAAAACCAGCAGTGAAGAAGGTGGTTAATCTGCTGAACTTGTTCCAGCAGATCTCTGGTCTNCAGCCCCTTTGTTTATCTTGGGGTATAGTTAATTAACAGAAGGAATATGCAAACTCAATTTGATGAGGTGGTTTCTAACATTTACAAGAAAATCTCTTGTTGGACTAATTCCTTTTTGTCACAGGGGGGAAGGTTAACCTTAATTAAAAGTATCCTGGCTTCTTTCCCTATGTTTATTTTGCAAATGCTAAAAATGAAAAAAGGTGTACAAAAAACTGTAAAGGTGATGTTGAATAAATTCTTATGGGAAGGTAATCATAAACAAGCTCACTGATTTAGTTGGGAGAAGCTTTTTCTGCCTCTAGCTGCAGAGGGGGCTTGGCATGAAGTCCTTCCAACAGCTTCATAAAATCTTCTACTGTAAACTCTCGATTAAATTTAGAGAACAGAAATCTTTGTGGGATAACTATATGAAGTTAAAATATTGGAAACACTCCCATCCATCAATTACCTGCAGAAAATCTGAGGATTCTAAAGTTTGGACTGAGCTCCTCCATATCAGGTGTGTGGCTGAAGACCTTTTTATCTGGGATGTGGGAGAAGGAAAAGTTGATTTTTGGTTAGATAATTGGCTTCTAGAAGGTAAATTGGAACCATCAATCTCTCTGGACTCGGCTATCAACACCCTTATTCATCTTTGCTGGAATAAACATCTTTGGAATAGAGACATGTTGGCTTCTATGGTCAATCCTGAACAAGTGTTTCAAATTATTAAGGTCCCAATTACTCCACTGAAACCAGATAGAATTGTGACTAAAAATCCTCCTCATACTTCTTTTACCANTTGCTACCAAAAATTGGATTAAATACTTCACTGGTTTTAAATCTACTACCAGCCCCTTGGTTTATCTTGGGGTAGAGTTAATTAAAGGAAGGAAGAAGCAAACTCAATTTGATGAGGTGGTTTCTAAAATTTCCATGCAAATCTCTTGTTGGACTAATTCCTTTTTGTTATAGGGGGGAAGGTTAACATTAATTAAAAGTATCTTGGCTTCTTTACCTATGTATATTTTGCAAATGATGAAAATGAAAAGAGGTATATAGAGAACTCTAGAGGTGATGTTGAATAAATTCTTATGGGAAGGCAATCATAAACAAGCTCACTGGTTTAGTTGGGAGAAGCTTTGTCTGCCTCTAGCTGCAGGGGGCTTGGCATGAAGTCCTTCCAATAACTTCATGAAATCTTCTATTGTAAACTCTGGATTAAATTTAAAGAACAGAAATCTATGTGGGCTAACTATATGAAGTTAAAATATTACAAACACTCCCATCCATCAATTACCTGCAGAAAATCTGGGGATTCTAGAATTTGGACTGAGCTCCTACATATTAGGTGTGTGGCTGAAGACCTTTTTATCAGGGATGTAGGAGAAGGAAAAGTTGATTTTTGGTAAGATAATTGGCTCTTGGAGGCTAAATTGGAACCATCAACCTCTCTGGACTCAGCTATCAACACCCCTATTCATCTTTGCTGGAATAATCAACTTTGGAATAAAGACATGTTGGCTTCTATGGTGAATCCTGAACAAGTGTTTCAAATTCTTAAGGTCCCAATTAGTCCACTAAAACCTTATAAAATTGTGACTAAAAATCCTCCTCATACTTCTTTTACCAAATTTACGTACTCGCAATTAAACAATTGGCATCATAAGGATTGAGGTAATTCCATGTGGGTGAAATACCTCAGCCCCTCTATGACCTTCTTCACTTGAAGATGTTTTCATAATATTATTCCCACTGATGATATACTTAAACTCAAGTGTCTAAAAGAACCTTTAAGATGTACTTTCTATTGCCAACAAGAGGAATCCTTAAATCATGTGTTTTTCTCTTGTCTTATTGCTCAAGGGGTTTGGACACAGGTAGCTACTAATCTTAGTTTCCCTTCCCATTTACAAAATTTTGGAAACTTCCTTAACTGCTGGAAAGTTTTGAAAGGGAACCATGCTGAATTGATCCCCTTTATTACTACATGGTTCATTTGGATGACAAGGAATAGCAGTAAATATGAGCGAAAAATCCAAAGTGCTACACAAATTGCAACCAACTGCTTGGCATATACTCTTAAGATAATCAATCTCATGGGGTATAAGATTAAAATTCTTGGATGTTCCCAAATCCTCAATACCCAAGTTTTTGCTGCCAGTCCAAAATTGCAGCTGTTCCATTGGAGGAAACCTTCTTATCCTTAGATCAAAATCAACACTGATGGGAGTTATAGAAGTCACACTGCTAGAATTGGAGGGATTTTCAAAAATAATGTTAGAGATTTCCTACTGTGTTTCCAATCTCCCACCATTGCTCTAAATGCTTTGCTAGAGAAAGCCTTAGCTGCGGTATGGGCCCTTCAAACAGCTGTTGTTATGGGATGGAACCTAATAATTATGGAAATGGACTCATTATGGCTATTCCAACTTTTAAAAGATAACATCTCCCCACCTTGGTTTGTTCTACATGTTGTTAAACAAATCACTCACATGAAGTTGACTTGTAACCTTCAGATTATCTGGAAGCATATTTTTAAGGAAGGTAACAGATGTGTTAATTGGCTTGCACATCAAGGTGCTTTGTCTATGTTGCCAAAAGTATATAATACCCATCTTGTGGAGCTGGCTTGGTTGGTTAGGGTAGATCTCTCTGATCTGCCTTATATCTTATGTTTATTCTGACCATCCTGTCTAGGGATGGCTTTTCTTTCCTAAGTCCTTAATGTTTTGCTATGTTTCATTTCTTTCTTTTTTTCAGCCCTATTGTTTGGGGACATGTTTTTTGATAGGTTACATTAGTATTTTGTTTTCTCTTGGGAGGCCTTGCCCCCTTTTGGGCGATCCTTGGTTTTTGTCTGTGAACCAATCCCCATATAGCTTTGTAACCTTATTTCAGTTTAACATGTAGGGAGTCTCTGTCGCTCCTTATATATATATATAATCCCAACCAGGAGTTAAACATCGTGAAGGGAGGAACATACTTACTCAACGATATAAATAATCATTTGGAAACCAAGGAGGCCATGACAAGTTCTAGTAAGAGGGGCAAATCCATCTCCTTTGGATGATAACCATTTGTGTTGGAATGTTAGGGGATTGGCACATTCTAAATCCCTTAACAGACTTATTGCTTTGAATAGGATGTATAAATTTTGGTTTGTTGTTGTTTTGGAGCCTATGGTGTCTAAATACCCTAAAAAATTCTTATAAAATTCTCTGGTGTTTCTCATTTTGTTACTCTGTATAATAAGATTTGGTTGCTACATAGAAAGGAAGTAATGTGTCAAGTATTATGGGATCATCCATAATTCCTTCATATCAAATTTAACTTTGGGGGTCAGGAAGGTCTGGCTACATTTGTTTATGCTGGAAGCTCTTCAAGAGCCAAACTGGAGTTGTGGGAGTGCATTCATACTATCAGCAATTCCTGTAACTCAATATGGCTGGTGGGTGGCGATTTCAACTCCATTTATGCCCCCTCTGAAAAATTAGGAGGCAATCTACGTAATTCCCATTCTATGAACAACTTTAATGACAATATCAGCTTGGCTGGCTTATTTGATCTTGGTTTCACAGGACCCAAGTTTACTTGGAGGAGAGGACCTTTAGGGAAAGATTGGATAGAATCCTAGCTAACTCTCTATGGCTGAATGAATTTTTACATACCTCTGTCCAAAATCTCAGCATGACAGGTTCTGACCATCGGACCTTACTCATCACTATTTCTGCATCTCCATCCAAGAGTAAAACTAACTTTAGATATCTCAACATGTGGTCCTCCCACAATAACTTTCTTAATCAAATCTCTTTGGGGTGGAGAGATTGTCACTACTCTAATCCTCTGATCAAACTTTTAATGATGCAAAAGAAGATTGACAAACATTTATCTAAGTGGAACTGGACTGTGGTGGGGGGATGTTAATTTGAGAGTAAAGGAGGTAGAAAAGGAAGTTCATGAAATGGAGACTAGGCTTGAGAACAATCCAGATATTGAAAGGCATTTATTGATGGCTAATGAAAAGCTGAAGAATGCTATTTGTATGCAAGAAGGAATTCTATGCTCAAAAAGCTGCAAAAACCAGATTTTGTAAAGGGGACAAAAATACAAAGTACTTTCATGCTTATATCAACTATAGGAGGAGATACAATACTATTCAAAAGATTAAAGATCCCTCAGGGAAATGGATACAATCTGAAGACTTAATTGCAACTAGTGTTATTCAGTATTTTCAAACTCTATTCACTCATCCTCCAGTCACCAGACTTCCAATCCAGCAAGATCTATTTGATAAGAGTTATACAAGAAATCTGAACTTGGATTCTATCCCGGGGGAATTGGAAATTTGGTCAGCCCTAACATCAATTGACAGCTCCAAAGATGCAGGCCCAGATGGATTCTCAGTAGATTTCTACAAGAAAGCTTGGAAGATCATCAAAGGGGATTTTTTTGAGGCAGTAAAAAGCTTTTTCAAAGGGATGGATTTTAAAAACTATTTTAAATGCTCTACCATTGCTTTAATTCCTAAAAACAACTCCAAGCTCTTTTAGGATCAGTTCAGGCCTATTAGTCTCACTAATGTGTTGTCCAAAATTATTAGCAAGGTTATTTCCAACAGATTGAAACCTCACTTACCTCTTCTTATCAGTGAAAATCATTCAGCTTTTGTACAAAGAAGAAATATAGTGGAGAATGTCCTCTTGGCTCAAGAATTAGTCTTGAATTTGAACAAATAGTGTAGAGGAGGGAATCTTGTTTTCAAACTTGACATCCAAAAGGCCTATGATACCATACACTGGGATTTTTGTTGTGGAGGTGCTTTCAGCTATGGGATTCTCTCAATCCTTTATTTCCTTGATCCTAAGGTGGCTTGCTAATAATTATTATTCTATTTTCATTAATGGGAAGTCTCAAGGTTTCTTCACAGCTACTAGAGGCGTCAAGCAAGGTGAGCCTTTATCTACCATAATCTTCATACTTGCATTTGATTACTTATCTAAATTGTTGAATCAATTTATGGGCAAAGCTCCTCACTCTTTATATAGCCACAGATCTAACATTATTGTTAACCACTTAGCCTTTTGCTGATGATGTTATTATATTTGCCAAAGCTACTAAACCTGCAGTTAAATTACTTTTCCAATGCTTGGAGAACTTTCAAGATTGCTCTGGTATGAAGTTTCAAATACAGAAATGCCAAGTTGTTTTTAGTAAAAGGGTGAAACATGAGATCAAGCACTGGATTTCAGATTTCACGGGCTTTTCTTCCAGCTCTCTACCTCTGAAATACTTGGGTACCTTACTGCTCAAAGGGAGGACTAGGCAAGTCCAGTTTGATGATATTCTTTTTAAAGCCAAGATAAACTCAACAGATGGTCTAATACTTTTCTTTCCAATGGGGGAAGATATACACTCCTCAGAAGTATATTGGCAGCTCTTACATCTTATTTATCACAAGTTTTTATTATGAAGAAATCCATCCAAACTACTTTAGAAACAACTTTCAATAGATTCTTTTGGGCAGTCCAGAGAAAGTAGGTGCATTGGATGAGATGGGAAAGAGTTTGTGGCGGTGTTAGAGCTAAAGGTCTGGGGTTTAAAAGTTTCCAGCAGATTTTCCAAACTAACTTTTGCAAACTTTGGGTTTTGTTTAGAACACAGACTTCCATTTGGGCAAAATTTTTGAAAGGTAAATACTGCAAATATTTGCATCCTTCTCTTGTGACTGATAGATTGGGGGACTCAAGAACTTGGAAGAATATGCTGAAGATGAGAACTAAGGCTGAACAACTTTTCATTTGGGATATTGGGGAAGGTAGACTCAATGTTTGGCTAGATAACTGGACTGGAGAAGGCTTTATCCCTCCTCTAACAGGATCACAATTCAACCCCACAAAATAGGTGGCTAACTTTTGGTCTGATGGTAATTGGAACCAACAAGCTCTTCAGAATATCCTTGATAATAGATTACTCAACACTATTTTGAAGAAACCCATTGACAGATCCAAGAAGGACAAACTTATTGTGAAGAAGAAGGTTTCCCAGACTTTTTTAGCTTCCATTGCTAACTTCTGCTTTTCTCAATACGAGACCCCTTGGACTAAATGTGTTTGGAACAAGTTTCTTTCTCCTTCTATGGCTTTTTTCTCTTAGAAATTATTCTATGGCTTCATACCAACTGATGATATTTTAAAGTTAAAATGCTTGAGAGGCCCTTCAAGATGTTGCCTGTGTAAAAGTGATGAGGAATCCCTTCCCCATTTGTTCTTTAAATGCTTTCAAGTTCAACAAGTTTGGAACATCTTGTTAACCAAACGGAAACTTAATACCATTCAGCTGTCCTGAGATGATTTTTATTTAAAATAGAAAGACTGGCAGGACCAATACCTCACTCCCATCTCTTGTATCATTGCTTGGTTTGTTAGGATGACAAGAAATAAGCTGAAATTTGATGAAGTCCAAATGGATGCCACTGCCATTGCCACTAATTGCTATAGCTATTTACCAAAATTGTACTATCATAGGATGTTTTTTGAAATCCTTTGCACAACCTCCCTCAATTGTTCAAAGAAATTTCAAATTATCCTTGTTCATTAGAGATGCCCTCCTAAGGGTTGGGTCAAAGTCAACACTGATGGAAGCTCCATTTCTCCTAATGCTGGTTTTGGTGGGGTTTTCAAAAATGCTAGAGGTGAATGTCTACTATACTTTTAGTCTCCTGCCAAGGCTGAGGACTCTTTGTAAGCTGAAGCCGAAGTTGTTTATTGGGCAGTGTTCTTGGCCAAAAAGTGTAGCTGGAATCAATTAATAGTGGAAACTGACTCCATGAATTTAATTAACATCCTTGAAGGGAGAATATTTGCCCCTTGGTATCTGATTCATTGGATCACTCGTATACACACTTTGAGCTTGGAGATTAAGTTGTCCATTTCTCATACATATAGGGAGGGAAACAGACCCACTAATTGGCTTGCTAAGGCTAACCTCCATACTCAGAACCCTTTCATTGATACTTGTACCACACCCCACTTAGAATTACTCTTGAAAGGAGACCTTGTTCATCTACCTTTCCTTAGAGTTTTTCCACTTTAACTTTTGAGAAGTGCCTTTTTTTGCCTTCTTTTTTGTATCTCTTTTTATAAATGAAATAGGAGCCTAGTCTCCTTTTATTAAAAAATATATTTAACAAAAGGAGCCTCTTGTGTCTCCCTCCATGTTGATCACTTAAATTTCATCATTACATCAAGAGGTAGGAGTTACAGCAGGGAGAGGAGAGAGTAAAAAGCAACATCAAAATGGAATGCAATTTAAAAGAATACAAGACATGTCTAAAACTAGAAAATAGAAAACATCTAGCTCCTAGCGATTTTGAGGTAAGGTATATGAAATCTGTCACCCTTTATAAGGTCAGCCAGAATCTGTGTGGGGTTAGTAGCAACAATTACTCTTTGGGATTCAACACCTTCAATAGTTAAATAATTCATTGGTATGTTGCCCTCTATGTAGTTAAAATAGTAGTTGACTTGTATCTCCTTAGTGAGATGTTTTATCTTTAGAATCTACTGTTGGATATGCCATGGGGGGAGAGCTTTACCTGTCATGTACTCAATCAGCATTGAAGAGTCAACCTCAGTTTGGAGTGGTGTCCAACTGTTGATAATAGCCATTTTTATGGCCCTGTAAAGAGCAGTTGTCTCAGCTTCCAGGGCAACTTCAACAATAATTGGAGATTTGAACAACATTTCGCACCTTCCTTTGTGATCTTTGAACACCCCTACAACACCTGTTGTGTAAGCTGAAAAACTTCCATCAGTATTGACTTTTAGGTGAGCGTATTGAGGTTTCTACCAATATACCTTAATTACTTTTTTGCAATTATGATCCTTACTTTGGTTGATTTTTATGATGTTTGGAAAGTCATTCCATATGATCAGCTTTCAGATGTAAGCAAGACAATTAGCCTCCACTTTTTTTGTAGTTACTTTTTTTTCTTTATGCTTGTTTTTGTTTCTTGCATTCCATATGAACCAAGCAGTGATGAATGGGATTGTACCAAGTTTGATTCTTTGCCAATCTAACCAGCACTTCTTTAGCTGTTCCCACCCTAAGTTAAGAGTGTTGATGTGGAAATTAGTTATCAAGGAACTCCAAACCTTCCTGGAGAATTCACACTTGAAAAATAGATGTATGGATGTCTCTTCACTGCTCTGACAGAGTTTACATTTGGAAGGTCCCTTCAAGCCCTTTAACTTGAGTATATCATCTGTAGGTATTAAGTTATTTAGCACTCTTTAAGAAAAGAAGGCCGTAGAGGGGGTTAGGAATTTGTTCCATAATTTCTCTCCCCAAGAAGTTGCCTCCCAGGTGAACAACTGATTATAGATAGCTCTGGTCACACTTTGAGTGGAGTTTGCTTTAAGAATCACCTAATCTTTTTTATTTCTGTCAAATTAGATTTTTGATGTATTTTTCATTGAGTGTTTTGTAACCACATTTATGAGTGCTTCCTGAGACCAATTTTGCCCCTTCGAGCAATCCTTCACCATCCATTTTTTGTCCAACATATCATCCAAGGGTTCAATGATGTTCTCTAGGCACCATTTGTCCTGCCAGAAGTTGATGTTTCCTTGTCCCATCTCCCAAGTGTATAATTTTTCAGCTTGTTTTTTCACTTTCAACATTTGTTTCCAGGTCATAGAGTCCCCTAGTTTGGCACTCACCAGGTTAGGGTGTTCGGTTCTGCAATACTTGGAGTGCATGAAATTTGCCCAGAGGTTGCATTCTGTCTGAACTTCAGCCAAAGTTTGTACATGCTAATTTGTTGTAGCTATTGAAGTCCCTTGAAGCCTAGACCCCCAGCATATAGAGGTTTGGCTGCTTTCTGCCAGCTGGCCCAGATCATTTATTTCTTTTGCCTAGACCACAAGAATCTGTTGAAGGTTCTTTCTAACATGAGTTGTGTGCTTTTCTTCATCACGGGCACTTGTAATGTGTACAAGGGGAAGGTTGTTAAGATGCTTTTCAGCAAGGTTATTCTGCCCCCATTTGATATGAAGGAATTCGTCCACCCTTGGAGGGCTGCAATGGTTTTATCCATAATTTCATTAAACTGTATTTTTTTGTTCATTCCCTTTGTTAGGTATACCCCCAAATATTTGAAGGGGATATCCATAACATTAAATCTAGTGAGCTCTAATGTCCACTATTTGTAAGCAATGGAGCATTTCTTACTGAAAAGGATGTGACTTTTGTCTTTGTTCACTTCAAGGCCAGAAGCTTGCTGAAATTTTTGAATGTCTTCATAAAGATTTTTTATAGCATTTTTGTTAGCCTTGGAGAAAATCAGGATGTCATGAGCATAAATAAGGTGGCTAAAATCTTGTTTGGATATGTTCAGATATATACTGTAATCTTTTCTGTTCCTTGGTTTATCTATTATTTTTGACAGATAATCCAGTGTCAATATAAAAATGGTTGGTTATAAGGGATCCCCTTGTCTCAATCCTCTATTTTCCTTGAAAAACCCATGGGATTTACCATTAATTAAAACAGTGTTAACATTTCCTTCCAGCCATCTTTGAATGATTTTGTAAGAGTCTTTTGTATATCCTCTAGCCTTCATAATCTCCATGATGAAATTCCAATTGATCATATCAAAAGCCTTTTTTAGATCCAGTTTAGAGATCATGTTGCCCCCTTTACAAGGTTTATCTAAATCCAACAGAAGCTCTTAAGCAATCATAACATTATCTCCAATGTTTCTCCCTTTCACAAAAGCTACTTGTTTGGGACTAATAAGGTGATGAAGAATAGGTTGGATTTTGAATACCAAAATTTGGCTTATAATCTTTCTTACAATGTTGGTAAGGCTAAAATTTCTGTAGTTACTCCAATGATCTTTTAGTGAGGATTTGGGGACAAAAATAATGGTCGCAGTACTGAAATAGTCAGGTAAAGGTTGTCCCTTAAAATGGTGCTGGATAGCTTCAATAATCTCTATTTTGATGACATCCCAAGCCTTCTTGTAGAAATCTGCAGTGAACCCATCAAGCCCTACTATTTTGCCACTATCAATAGATAAAAGGGCTTTTTTAATCTCATCCTCTCCAGGGGTTTCAACTAAATTTATCCTAGTGCATCTGTGGCCTTTGTAGGAGCATGGAAGAAAAGTAGGCACTAACTGGAATGATCTCTGAAGACACCCCCACCCCTGCTCCCAATTTTTTAATGCTTTCATCAGTATTGATTTTGTTAGTAGAATATTGTGGAGGCTTCCAATAAACCTTACTTATCTTAAGGGATACTCTCACATCAGTGATCAAGGTATTACAGATATTGGGGAAGTGTTTGTTCTTAATCATTTAGGAGAGGTAAGAAAAATAGTTTTTTACCACCTTTTAATTATGTATGGGTATGCCCTCAAATTTGGTATGGTTCTTGGACATCTAGAGGAGCCAAGCCACAATAAAATGGATAGGATCATTTTTTTGTCTTTCCAAATGTGCCAACAATCATATAACTTATACCAATTAAAATAAGAATCATTCAACTTAAGTTTTGCAAAAAACTCAGTCCAGACCACCGGAGCAAAATTACTGGTTAAAAAGATGTGGGCGAGATTTTCCTCATTCTCCAAGAACAAATAGCATCTAGATGGCCCTATCAAACCCTTTAACTTAAGAATGTCATCAGTGGGAAAAAGATTGTTGAAGAATCTGCAATAGAAGAAAGGCATGGAGGGGGAGAGAAATTTATTCCAAATGACCTTCCCCACAATGAACCTGCTCAGCCTAGATAGCTTTAGTAAGACTTTGATTGGTCTATGTTTGCTAGATAACTATATCCTTTTTGCTTCTGTCAAAGTGATTTTGGAGATTTGAGTTACATAAGGTTCTTGAAGAATAGTTTGCACCCTCCTAGAAATCAACCACAGTAAGGTTAGGATTGACGTCAGTAGGAGGAGCACTAAGCCAATCCCTAAGACACCAATTGTTGAGCCAGACATTCACCTTTCTGGTCGCGAAGTCCCATAAACATGTCCTCTGCAAGATGTCTCACTTTCAACATATGGACAGAGATCCTAGGTCACCCAATTTCCTGACAATAAGAGAGGGGTGTTGATCGTTATAATACTTTCCCCTCATAAACTTAGGCCACAAAGATTTTTGAGCTCTGAAATTTATCCACATTTTGCAAAGTTTGACTTGGATGAGTTGTTGGAGCCCTTTAAACCTAATACCCCTTGCCAAGGTGGGTTTAGCCGCCTTCTGCCAAGAAGCCTAATGAAGTTGTTGTCTTTGACCAGACCATAAGAATCTAATAAAAGCCCTCCCAAAATGAAGTTGTGCACTTTTCTTCATAAAGGTGGTTTGTAGAATGTAAGAAGGAAAAGTAGTAAGTATGCTTTTGAGTAAAGTAATTCTGCCACCATTGGAGAGGAAAGAAATAGACCAGTCAGAAAGGTATGAATTAATATTATGAAGGACATCATCAAATTGGATCTACTTGGATTTGCCACTGATGACGAACACCCCAAGGTATTTAATTGGAGATTTAGCAATGGAGAACCCAATGTATTCAGAAAACCAACGTTTGTAGTTGGGATAGAACCTTTTGTTGAATGTAATCTGACACTTTTTAGGACTAAAAACCATTCCAGATTGGGATTGGAAATTTTGAGGACAGTGATAGAAATTTTCAACAGCACTTTTGTGGGCATTGAAGAAGATCATAAAATAATCAACATATATTAAATGAGAGATAGCCATATTGGATTTATGATGATACCTAGAGTAGCTCTGAGTAAGTAGGGACTTAGCTAGCATTTTGGACAAGTAGTCCATGGTAAGGATGAAGATTGTGGGGGAAAGTGGGTCACCTTGTTTCAGTCCCCCAGATGCAGAAAAGAACCCTAGGCACACTCATTGATAATAATAGAGTATCTGTTGTTGAGAAGCCATCTATGAATGAGAGTGCAGAAATCAGGCTGAAACCTTCTAGCAGATAGAATTTTTAAGTATGGAATTCCAATCAATAGTGTCATAGGATTTTTTTATGTCCAGTTTACCTATCAGATTCCCTCCCCTAAAATTCTTGTCCAGGTTAAGGAGCAACTCCTGCGCAAGTAAATAATTGTCTGTTATAGATCTCCCATTTATGAAAGTTGTTTGGTTGGGACTGATCAGTTTGTCCAAGTATGCTTGGAGCCTGCTCACTATAATCTTGCGAACGGTTTTACTGATGAATGATGTTAGACAAATGGGCCTATAGTGATCCCAATTTTTCATCATATTAGCTTTAGTTACTAACACAAAATTAGAATCACTAAAGAAGCTGGGGAGATTATTGCCTTGAAAGAAACTGTTAATAGCCACAGTCACATCCATTTTAATAATATGCCAAGGCCTTTTATAAAAATCTGCAGTAAAGTCGTCAAAACCTGCAGTCTTAGAACTATCTATGGAGCTCAATGCCATCCAGATTTCTATTTTAGAAGGGGGTTAGTAAGTCTTAGATTCCTAGTGAGATTAAACTCCTTGGTAAAGTTGGTGTCATCTATTGAGTGTTGGGTTCTGGTAGAGAGTTCAACAGTTGGCTATAGTAGTTAACAGGCTTGTTAGCAATGTTTTCATTATCATGCAGCCAACTCTCTTCATTGGTTTGAATGGAGTGCAGAGTATTGCATTTCCTCCTGAAACTTATGTAAGCATGGTAAGATTTTGTGTTTCTATCACCATCAGTAAAAGTATTGATAGAGGCCTTTTGTTTAAGAATTTATTTTTGATTCTCAATGGAAGTAAGGAGTTTTTTCTACGCAGTTAGCAATGAAATTTCCTCTACAGTTCCATTCTGAACTTCAACTTCCAGTGCTTCCACCTCTTGTTTAACAGAAGTCACAGCAGAATGCACATTGTCAAATGTGTCCCAACCCCACATTGTGAGGGCTTTACCCACATTAATATGCAAGAGGCTAAGTTTATCTAGAGGCTCAGAGTGGTTAACCCCAGTACAATTATGAGTAAAAATTTTAGTAAAAGAGGGATGGGAAGAGCACATATTCAGGAATAAAAAAGGAGTGGGCTGAGCAGGATTATGATTGGAGGAGACTGAGATAATTAAAGGTCTGTGGTCAGAACCTGCAAGGGTTAATTGAGTAACAAAAGTGAGGAGATATTGTTGAAACCACATATCATTTACCATAATTTTATCAAGTCTTTCCCATATATGTCCCCTTTTTCAAGTTAAAAGGGGGCCCTGAAAGAACAAATCAAATAAACAAGCCTTCTCAATATTATCACTGAGCCATTTTGGGAATGTTGGGGACCCTACCCTCAGACTTTTTCAGCTGCTGAGGTGATACAATTAAAGTCTCCCCAACCATCCAAAGGGAGTGCATTTACTCACTGATCTGCTGAAGACAAAGCCAACAATTTTTTCTATCTTCTTTGTGACAACCAACATAGATTAAAGTTCCAAACTGCAATTGTCCTTTGATCTGAAGGGAGAAGTGAATAAACTGAGGATGATCCACCTGAATATTCCACTATATTTCCTTTATACAAAGAAACCCAATCTTCTTATTGGTATTAACATAATGGGAAAAGCCAGGAAACATACTGATGAATCTCTGAGGGTTGCAATGAACCATGGGTTCAAGGATAACAATACACCAAATTTTGTATTTTTTATTAAGATGAATAAGCCTTTTTAGGGACTGAGGATGGGAAATGCCCCTTATATTCCATAAAAGAAAACTAATCATTAGAGAAATTATGGTGGACTGAGGTCTGAGATCTTGATCTAGTTCTTCCTCTAAAGGGGATGGACTATCCTTAATCTTACCTCTGATATCGATGAAATATAATTGTATAAAATTTATAAAGTTTACTCCGCTTTACAACGGTGCCAAAAACATGATGTGGTATTTTAGTAATAATAACGTTAAGCACATAATATTGGGATACTACACAAGTATACGTATCGTCATCAAGTAATATAAGACTTTCTGTTTAAGTCCCAAATATTGATCCCACGAGGAAGGTTTAAATTTGAAATGATAAATTAACTAAGAAATTCAACAGAAATAAAATGAAATTACTACCACAAATTTTGAATGTGCAAGATACTAACAAAACTAAATTTTTAACTACTAGCAAGACTTAAATGTAGAGTTTAAAAATAGTAACTACTAAACTATGTTTATGTGATGACGTTTTCTACATGAAAATGCATCTTTCCCACTGTAATGAGCTCTTTGGTGAAATGACATGAGATAAATGGTTTAGATTTGTATTTGGCCAAATAGGAGCAATTTTAATTCTCTAACTTGTTTCAGTGTTATGGAAAATCATTGGCTAATCTTAGGTTTAATCCCTAAATCTCTGGCTAGGCTAGGAGGATATTGGCTCCCATTCCAGAGCTCCCACTTCCCTTTCCCTGAAGGCTAACTCTTACTGTAGTTTTTAAACACAAAGATCAAATTGGGGATTTTTAGTTTATCACCCAAGAAATCTCCAATTCTACACCCAATAAAGTATATATTTCTATTTATTTGCACTTAATTCCATGAACGAAATACTCCTTCATGAGCTTAAATGTGATTCTCACTTTGTTATAGAACTCATACTCCATTTTCCAGATCATATGTTTCACAACATATTTTAATAATTCAATTGTTCATATCGAAAAGTAAATTAAGAGCGGAGTTGAAAAACCATCACAATTTATTTTAAATTTTAACATTGGCACATTCAAATTATCTACTCATTTCACCATACCTCAGAGTAGGGAGAAAGATAAAGGAAACTACTCAGACTTCATGTGAAAGATACAACAAAACACAAATTTCGTATATAAAACAAAGTTCATACAATGATAAAAAAAAACACTTATCTTAAACTCTTTATCAAAGCAAATCCCTTGTAGGAAGAAGAAATTTCTCACTTCTTTTCCTCTTAAACACTTTTTAGAGAAGAATTGACACTTAAACTCACAATAAAATCTCAAAATTATAAAGACAATAAATAACTAATGGCATGGAATGTCGTGGAATGTAGGCATGCGAAGAAGAAAACCGAGTGAGTGGAAGAATGTGAAATGCTGCAAAGGCGGGGGGGGAGTTTCTGGTCAAATTTCAGCCCTAAAAGTGGCTAGGGTCGGTTCTCCAATAGGTGCATCCAAAAACTCTTCAAAAAGCATCCAAATTTGTTGAATCTTCTAGAAAGAGGGTCTGCACCGACACTGGTGCCGTCTGCGCCCATTCTAGCACCGTCGGTGCGAAAGGCTACTTAATTAATACGTCTTTTCTGTCAAACCGTGTCGTCGACGCATAATCTAGCGTGGTCGACACTGAAAGCTTTTTTAAATTTTCCATTTTGACTCCAAATTTCATCATTTTTTCTTCCTTTTTACTCCAAGTCTTAAGAATCAACAACTTGCAATAAAAACAAAAACTTCCTTCCATTACAGTGCAATATCAAAAAAAATATGTATAAAATATGAGTCTAAAAATGCATATATTTTTGTTGTATCAAAATCTCCCCAACTTAAATGTTATTTGTCCTCAAGTAACTCATTTACTACATAAAAATATGACTCATGGTAAAGATTTTAACTTCTAGATTTCCATATCTTTGTCGACTAAATATAATAGCATAACTTAAAAAGAAACTATAAAATAACTCCAGTTATTACTAAAGGTATAAGAATATCTACCAGTCAAGCTTAAGACTTATAATTCTCTATTCTTTTCAAGCAAAGTTCCAAATTATTCATATTAAAGCCACTTAGAATATCCATATGAAAAATAACTTCATGAAACTTTACCAGTAAATATGCTAATACTGAAAAATAAGTTTAGAAAATGTAGCCAAGCCTTCTTCTTTATGTTGATTCAAGTGAAACCAATTATTAATTAGACATCTCCTCAAGCTTCTCCTCACATCTTTTTCTTTTATTTTCTTTTTTAGGATCATTTTCAATCCATTTTCTTTTCTTTTCTTTTCTTTTCGTTTCTTTTCTTTTCTTTTTCTTTTCTTTTTCACGATCATTTTGCATCCTTTTTCTTTCTTTTTTGTTTATGTAAGGATTCCTATATTTGGATAGCCTTTAATGATTTTGAACTTCACTATTCTCTTCTTAAAGTTAAAAAATTTTCACACTCCTTCACTAAATAAATTCATATTAGCTTTAAAGATTTTTCATTAAGTTTTAATCTTTTCATCTTACATGAATCTCTAAGATTTTTAATACTTTAAAAATATAAATTCCTTTACGTAAAATAGAAAAACATAGTATTATTCTATCATAACAAATATCTTAATCTCTAAAACTAACCTTTATTATTTAAAATTTTTTACTTAAGCTTACCATATATTTAGAAACATAACTATAGCTATGTAAAGTTACCCTCTAATACCAATGTTCATGTTAAAAAAAAAATTAAACATATTTTAAAAATATAACTAATTGAGGACAACTTAATTTTAGTCTCTTTTCTTTTAAAAAGAAATCCCCCCCCCCCCCCC
>JXCR01147957.1:69993-94420 GCA_002079205.1 Phalaenopsis hybrid cultivar
CCCCCCCCGCTTCCCACACTTAAATTTTTAAGAGATTTTAAAAGAAAATTTGAAGAATAAAGGGTGAAAGAAAACATTTAATACATAAAGAAAAGACATTCATGTTGAAGGTTCTGATTTAAAACTTAACTCTGAAATATTGCAGGCTCTAGTATGAAAAGCTACAAGACATAAAACATTAAATAACACCTAATATATATATATAAATTTGCTGAGAAGGAGTTAACTACAAATACATCCAACAAAGTACTAAGAACTATTAACTTCCAGCAGTTTCACAAATCTACAGTACACAATACATTATACAATTAAGATAAAGTATCACAATACACAAACAAATAGTCTAAAAAATAAAGTACAACTAACATAAAAATAAATAGAAATCTAACTAAAGCATCACCAATCATCGTCATCTTCTTCTTCTTCTTCCACATCCAAATTCTGCTGCTGATATGGATTAAAAATAGAGCGAGTAGGAAACTGAACTGAGTGATCACCCATCATATATTTGACCATTGCATCTTCATAAGCGGCATCATATTCAAACATTTGTCTTATCAAATCATCATTGTGAGCATGCCTGACCTCCATATTTCCATTCTATTATCCAATCTTAAGATATCTCCCTATTGGGTGATCACTGCTCCATAAGTTCTTGAATAGTAGGGGTACTAGAAGTACTTGAAGTAGAAGGAATATCCCTGGTCCTACTTCCAGATCTCCATCCAACTTGAGATTCATAAGTCTTTATATTGGCAGGCCAATAGGTTTTAGAGGTTAAGTCCTCTCCCCATATGTTCTATAATCAACTCCTGCTTGTTCACATAGTGTGAAGATAAGTACAGGGTGAGCTAAATCACCGGTGGTCTCTATGAAAGCAATAAATTAAGTGTTCTTATAAATAATAGAGCCTACATTTATCCTCATAACTTGCTGGATACAGAAGTTCAAGATAACTCTATCCTTTGTTACCTCACTATGATGGTTTGTTGGTATCATTCTTCCAGAAATAAAATAGTGTCTTGACTCAGATACTACATTTAACATAGAAAGAGGAAAGCTTACCTTAACACCATTCTTCACTTTCCAAGTTCCTCTTCCATCAGTAAGATAAGAAATAACCTCATCTATGGCCTCATTCGTAGCAGAAAATGATTTTTATTGGCAGTTGTACACATCTTCTAACTGATAAAATTCATTAATCTTCCTTGGAGTAAACTCCATCATTTTCCCTTGAACAAACACATAGTCTTCAGAACTTTCCCTGAAATTGGCATAGAACTCCATCACTACACCAATAATCTCCTCGGCTTTAAAGTAGCAAAAATTTTCCAACTGCCGAGCATTGATTAATATTTCAACTTCTCCACTCGGATTTTTAAATCCTCAATCTGAATCACTTTTTTAGTTGTAAGTAGACTATTGAAGCAAATGTTGGCCTTCTAGTTGACAAACCTTTGATCATCAAAATCAACTTTTCTCTTTCCTTTGCTCATTCTAGTTACGATGTTAAATCTAAGAAAATTTGATAAAATTAAAATAAATTCCTGAAAATTCCAAAGATCACAATGGAATGTTTTAAACTTAAATCTACTAAGTAAGATTTCTTCACGAAAGGATTTTCTCAAAATCTGCCAAAAAAATCACAAAATTTTAGATCCTAGAAATGTAGGATTAATATTTGGTGAAAGTAAAAAATTTTGAGTTCAAATTGTAGCTCTTAACTAAAGAAGATGAAATCCAACCTTTATTTGCCTTAAAATCACCTCAAATCCGAGCAATGACAAGCCCAAGATTCAAAAACTGGAGGTTGAAGGTGACTCAAAGGTTAAAATGGTGTTTTACTATGCAAATCGCAAGTTTTATGGATGTTTGGGTCAGTTTGGGTCGAGGGCGCTGTCGGCCCCCATGCCGGCGCCGTCGGCGCCATTGGCCAAAAAATTCATATTTTAATTTTCTTAAAATTTCAATTTTCTCTCAATTTACTCCTAAGTTTATTTTGTCTTTTTTAACATTAATTTTCATCTTAAAATAATTCACAAACAAGCATTTTCACAAACAACACTAAACTAACTTTTATATATAAAAATACACTTTTTACAAATACACTTTTCTAATCACACTTCCATATCCTTAAAGTAAACTAAATTATAATTCGGCGTCAAAATCAAGCCACAAAACTAAAGTTATACACAATTAAAGTCAATAAAGTACTAAAACAAAGCAAAGTAAATCAAATCCACATAATTACATTAAAAACATAAGTATTTTAAATTAGTAAAGAGTCCAACTTCTTCAATTATTCTGCCTCATCTTCAGTGCTTTCTCCTCCTCTAATATCTCTCACAGACTGGTAATGGACATACAAATTGTAGAAGGGTCGGTACGGGAATTGATCAGTCAAATTTTCATCGATCCATCCATTTTTCTTGAACATCTACACCAATCCTGCTTCAAGTGTCATAGTATGATCAAAGTTCTCCTTCATTCTCCAATCTAGGTGATCAAAAAGGTAGTTAAGATTTCCTATCACATTCGTAATACTTTGAAGTTCTCTTTCTATTTTCTTCATTTTCTTCTCCAAAGTCATTGAACTTCCAACTGTTGGCGGCATCAATGGTGTTGAAGCATGTAAGGAATGATCCAAAATAACATCTAATGTTTCATTTTGATTCCCTATATAATTGCCATCAATAGGAATCATGGGCTCCCAAGGTAATAAAACTTTTTCCCAACTTTCATAGGGAACATGAGATTGATTGCAAAGTAGGAAAATTGTACGAGGATGCCCAAGTCCATATATTGACTCATTCATAATAATACCATAACAAATTTAAAAATAATTGACCACACATCAATGGGCTTTTCCATTTGAATGAAAAACTTTAAAATGACACTTTCTTTTGTAACTCTACTAGTCTTCGTGGTAGGGAGTAATTTTGCAAGTATGAAGAAATGCCATTGTTTTGAAATTAGATTAAGCAGCAAAGTAGCGAAACTAACTTTTTCCTCATCTCTAATTTCCTAGTTATCATTTTCATCCGTAAGAAAATTATATACTTCTCGCATCATATCTCTTGCTGGGATAAAATTTTTATAATTACAGATTGGAATATTTCTAGCATATACAATTAATCTGAGCCGGAGTGCATGGTATAGCCTTACCTCGAACGAAGAGGACTCCCTAATTAATTCCATGTAAGTTAGCATAAAACTCCTTTACTACGGATACTTTAATTGCAACGCTAGTGTAGCACAAAACTTCTCTATGCCTCTGCATAATGGTTTTCTCAATCTGTGAACTTGGATTACTCACTCCATGGTTGGCAAAGCCTCTCTCCTTGATAAGTTTCTTCTTCGTGATGAATTTATCGTATAATCTCTACACGTCAAAATTTATAATCTTTCCTATATTAAAATCTCCATATCTTGAAGTATTTCTAGAATTGGAAGCCATGAAATTTGAAATTAGGAAGTTTATGGACGTCCAAGGCAGTTTTTAGGACTTTAAAAACACCTCTCGGTGGTTGTTAAGGACCGAATTCCCGCCAAAGTCTTGCAAATTTGCTCTACACTTGTGAAACTTCTTGGGTAATCATCGACGCTCCCAATGGCACTGTCAGTGCCATGGTCCATTAGGCATGCGTTGTCGGTGCCAGAGGCCAAATTTGCGTTTACAAATTTTTTGTTCAATTTGATTCCACATTTTCCACCAATACCTATATTTATCTTAATTTATGATATATATAATTATTTAAGACTTAAAAATACTTTTATTTCCTAATACATAAATACACTTGTTAAACAAACAATAATATATAGATATATAGATTTATATATGGGCTGCCTCCCATAAAGTGCGTAGTTTAACATCGTCAGTCCATCGTACCATTTGTTTATTTGGGTTGACTTAACATTAAAACTTCTTTAAATTGTGGTATGTGTCCTTCATAATAATGTTTCAAACGATGCCCGTTAACATTAAATATTTTTCTAGTCTTAGGATCCTTAATAACATCAGTTCCATAATGATAAACTTTAATTACTTTAAATGTTCTTAACCATTTGTATTTTAGTATTCCAGGAAATAATCTTAAACATGTATTATATAATAAAACTTCTTGTCTAGGTTCAAACTTCTTCTTAATAATCTTGTGATCATGCCATATTTTCATTTTCTCTTTATAGATTTTTACAATATCATATGTTTCATTTCTAATCTCCTCAAGTTCATTAAGTTGCAATAATCTTTTCCCACCAACAACTTTTAGCTTAAAATTAAATTCCTTAATAACCCAAAATGCTTTATGCTCCAATTCTACTTGTAAGTGACATGTTTTCCCAAAAATAAGTCTATAAGGGGACATTCCTATAGGAGTCTTATAAGCAGTTCTGTATGCCCATAATGCAGTATCTAATCTAGTAGACCATTCCAATTTATAGGGATTTATAGCTTTTTCTAAAATTAGTTTTATTTCACGATTTGATATTTTTGTTAGACTGCTAGTCTGAGGATGATAAGTAGTAGAGAATCTACGCATAATGTCATATTTTTTATTTAATTTTTCGATTCTCTTATTCCTAAAATGGGTTCCTCCATCTGTAATAATTACTCTCCATATTCCATATCTTGTAAAAATACTTTTATTTAAAAATTTAGAAACACTTTGAGCATCTCATTTAGGTACAACAATAGCTTCAATCCATTTGGACATATAATCAATAACAAGTAATATATATAAGTTTTCAAATGAAAGCATATATGGTCCCAAAAAAATCAAATTCCCACACATAAAAAATTTCTACTTCTAATGTGTAATTTAGAGGCATTTCATTTTTTCTAGAAATATTTCCTACTCATTGCATCTATCGCATGTTTTAATATATTCATTAACATCTCTAAAAAGAGTAGGCCAATAAAATTTAACTTGCAAAATTTTATAAGCAGTTCTATTTGTTACAAAATGTCCTCCAAATTCTGAATCATGACTTCTTTCAATTATTTATTGAGTTTCTTTGTAAGGCACGCACCTTCTAATAATTCGATCTTTACATTGTTTATATAAATATGGGTCGTCCCAAAAATAGAGTTTTGAATCATATATAAATTTTTTTAATTGTTGACTCTTTAATATCCGGTGGTCGAATATTAGTGACAATGTAATTTACTATATTAGCATACCATGGTGTATTTATTTCATCAATACTATATAATTGTTCATCAGGGAAATTTCCTAAAATTTTTTTTACAAAATTAATTAATATTTCTTTTTCTAGTCTAAACAAATGATCAGTTATTTAATTATCATTTCCCTTTCTATCAATAATAGTAAAGTTAAACTCTTGCAATAGAAGTATCTATCTAATTAATCTTAGTTTAGCTTCCTTATTTTGCATCAAGTATTTGATATTAAAATGATTTGTATGCACTATACATTTAGTTCCAATCAAGTATGGTCTAAATTTATCAAAGGCATAAATAATAGCTAATAACTCTCTTTCAGTAGTAAAGTAGTTAATTTGAGCATCATTCAGAGTTTTACCAGAGTAATATATTACTTTAAAAACTTTGTTGTGGCTTTGTCATAAAACAACTCCAATAACATATTCCTAGCATCACACATTATTTCAAATGGTTTCTCCCAATCAGGTGGGACTATTATAGGTGTAGATATTAATTTTTCTTTCAGTAGTTCAAATGCTTTTATGCATTCCTCATTAAAATAAAATTTCATATCATTTTCTAAAAGTTGGCAAAATGGCTTAGTTATTTTTGTAACGCCTGTAGAAACCAGGATGTCATAGAAAACTTCTTATCCCTCTGACTGTAGTCAGTGGTGTTTTCAATAACTTAAATTTTTGTAGGATCTACTTCTATGCCATTTTTAGAAATTTTATGCCCAAGTACAATTCCTTTAGCAACCATAAATTGATATTTTTTTTCCAATTTAGTACTAGGTTGATTTTTTCACATAATTCAAGAACTTTTTATAAATTATTTAAATAAAATTCAAATGAAATCTAGAACACAGAATTATCCATAAATACTTCCATTCTATGTTCAATCAAATTATTAAATATTGATATCAAACATCTTTGAAATGTCGCAGGTGCATAGCATAGTCCAAATAGCATTTTATGTAAAGCAAATGTTCCATAAGGGCTTGTAAATGTTGTTTTATCTTGATCCTAAGGAGAAATTGGAATTTGATTATAACCGATATATCCATCTAAAAAGCAGTAATATTTTTTGTCTAGCCAATCTATCCAACATTTGGTCTAGAAAGGGTAAAGGAAAGTGACCTTTCCTAGTTACCATGTTTAATTTTGTATAATCTATACAAATTGGCCAACCAGTAACTTGTCTTATTAGAATTAATTCATTTTTCTCATTTACTCCAACGACCACTCCTCCTTTCTTTCGAACATAGTGAATTGGGCTTACCCATACATTATTTGAAATAAGATATATAATTCTAGCATCTAACCATTTTAGAAGTTCTTTTTTAACAACTTCTTTCATTATTGAGTTTAATGTCATTTAAGGATGAGCCTTAGGTTCGTAATGATCATCTAATAGAATTTTGTGCATACAAATTGAAGGGCCAATTCTTTTAATATTTTATAAAGTCCATCATAGAGCCTTTTTATATTTTTTTAAAAAATTTTATTAATTTTTTTTCTTGAATTTCAGTTAACTCAGAAGATACAATAACACCCAATGTTAAAGAATCTCCTAAAAACACATATTTTAAATGAGCAGGTAATACTTTCAGTTTAAGTTCAGGTGGTTTAATATTTGAAAGAATAAGGTTTTTATTATCATTTCCAACAAATCTTAAAGTTTAAATTTGTTCTGAATATAATCTAAATTTTCTTCTTTCATTTCATCATTCTCAATAAATTCTTATTGTCTTCATTTATTTTCATACTCTTTCCTAGTTTGCTTAATCAGTGACTTCCATCTTAAAACATTCATTTTCTTTTTCTTTTGCAGGATATTTTATCGGTTTTGCAGTATTAAATTTTACTTCTTGATCAGTAACTCTCATTATTAATTCTCCTTTTTTGACATCTATCACAGCTCTACCTATTGCAAGAAATGGTCTCCTTAAAATAATAGGAATCTCTTTATCTTCCTCCATATCTAATACTATAAAGAACATTTAATTGGCCTTGGTGAAGCCTTAATTTCACTTAATCTTACCCCTAGTCCAAAAATCCCCAAATTTGCCCCAAATTGGCTATGTCTCCAAGTTCCACATAATTGAATGCCCTAACCCAAAACTTGACACCCAATTTTTGTTGAAAACTCTTCATGACATTCCTATGGCCATTTTCAACCATCAATTTAGACTTATCCCAACTTTAGCCCAATCTAGACCCAAGTCTAGTCCAACATGCCCAAATTGACCAAAATCTCTAAATCCTTGAAATTGAGCTTTCAATTAACCTTAAAATTACTTCAATACTTCACCAAAAATCTTTATTACAATAATCTACACAATTTTGATCAATCAGTTGAGCTCAAAGTTATGGCTAGCCTAACACAAACCCAACTTTTCGCCTTTTTGACTTAAATTGGACCCATGCGCCGAAATTGACTTAGCCATTCTTAAGTCACCAAATTAAGGTTTCCACAGCCACTAAGCACTCCTTATTGACTAGGCTTAACCCTCTCAAACCACCCAATTAAGCTATGGACCAATGGGACCCTAGATTAAAGGATCTTATCCCATTTTTGGGCCTTAACAAAAAATCTCTTCCGTCATCACTTACCATTGGGAGTAAATTATAATTAGGACTCCCTCAGGCCACCCTCGGTCCTACTGGCCAGTCTAGTGGCTGGAAAACACAAAAATTGAGACCCCCAAGCTTAAGTTTAATCCCAATTTCAACCCCAAAGGCCAGCTCATCCAAATGGCTCTTTAGAGCTCCTCAGCCCTCCACATTAGCACTGTTTTGCACCCATCAATTAGCCTTGAGCTCCCCCCTAAGCTCCTCTATTTAATTAGCTCTATCATGGTCAAAGATAGGATTGTGCCAAAATCCTTGGAGAAACTCTGTCCTATTGCTTTCAGACACTCTCCAAGAACTCCTAAGCTCATTGCCACCATTTTCCCCCGTTGATCCCCACTTTTAAAGCCCAATTTTGAGCTTAAACTTTCATCTCAAACCAGAACATCTCTCCATAGTCTACCAAACTAAAATTAATTGTTCACACACCATACCTAGAGAAAGAGGAGTTGATTCCCCATCAAACCCCCTTTGAAATTGCCTCTAGGGTAGCTCTAGACCAACACTTGAAATCCACCTTGATGGAAAACATACCTAGAAAATTCACTAAAGCTTGAGACTTCATCTTAAGGTTCTTTAGGTCTAATTGAAGCTACCACAACCATCTGATTGAGGCCTCCCCTGTCAGACAAAGCTATTGAGCTCTAACCCTAACCTAAGCTTATTTTGATTCTCCATTTGTAATGGCTTGATTTCATAGCTGATTAACCATATAGATGTCTTCCTCTTGAGTTGATGAAGGTGTAGAAACAAACCACATGTCATTTGGTTTAGTCTACATGAATATATTAAGGTTTTAGTGTGAACAGCTTTTGGGATATGTCAATTGGGGATGATAACGGAGAGCCGTCCGATCTCGTGTGCATCCAAAAAATGGAGGATATCAAGTAAGACGAGTGGATGGTATGTGAACCGCGAGCCGTGTGGTGGCTGAAAGGGATGGCGGCGTAGAATGAAAGTGCACCACGTGTGAGTTCAGAGCCGCCATAGGTTAAGGAGGCGCCGCATGGATAAGTAGACAAATAAGGATTTTCTGAATTATTTTAAATGCCTAAACTTCAAAAATCGTTATCTTTCTCTAGAAAAATCATAAAAATAAATGAAAATACACACTTGCTCAGTGAACTGAGCATAATAACGTGGATAAAAAATAAAAATCATTTTCTTATTCCCTGATTTTTTATGAATTAAATAACCTCTGTGGTCATTCAATTCACCATGACTAAACATTGCTCACCATTGCTTGAATGATTTACGAAGGTCAGATGACATACCTATGCTTCTATCCCTAACTTTCAACTTAGAGTGACCACTTTGGCATATTTTAATTATATAAATCAAAATATCACTTGGAGAATTATGGGAATAACATTAGTAGATTTCCCGTGGTCAGGGGAGTCTAGAAAAAATAATGTGATGTTTTAGATCATCTTGTACATTCCTATAATTAATTAAATGTATACTTTTTATTAATTTATGTAACTTAAATACTTATCAAAGATTGACAAAATCACTTCCACATTGTTCTTAAAAATCATGCCTGACCACTGTAAAAATTTAAAAAATATTTGACTAAGTCCGATCACTAAAGTTGATTTTCTAAAAGATTTTGTATTATTGTACAAAAATAATTATAATAAATTAAATACAGTTGGGAAAATTTTGAAAAGTGATTTTCTGAGTTCTTTGTGATCAGGGGGACTTAAGAAAAATAAAAGTTATATTTGGTAAAATACTTAATTTTTTATCTTCATTTTGACTTTAAAATAATTTAAAATTATCAAAGATCCTAAAAATATTAAAATATTTCAAAATGTGCCTAATTACTCCCTGATCACTTTAGACTTATTAAAATATTTTTCCTAATTTTTGTAAGTTAAAAAATAAATTTTAAAGGCTTAAAAGTGAATTTTCCTTATTTTCCTATTAAAATAATTATAATAAATTCAAAAAATCATGAGATCTTGCCTAGGTGTTTCTATAACCTTAAGAGACCTCTAATAACTTTTCCAAAAATACAAACTTTTTTTTGGATAATTAAATAATTTAACCTTTGAAAGTCCTATCTTCTAAATTTAATTAACCTTTGAAACCAAGGTTAGCATAATATCATCAGTATACGATGAAGCTGCTGGAGCAGATTCCAAACATAACTTTCTACCAAATTCATCGGGGAGATAATGCTCATGCTGAAACTCTAGAAAAACTTGCAAAAGAATTGGCGTGTCCTCTAGTAGGGTTCCATTGATATTACAGTACAAGGAAGACAAGTTTTGTCTCGAATTGACCTCAAAAATCTACAAAAGCTCAGAAAATAAGAAGAAACGATGATTGCAATTGCTGATATCAATGAAGATTTGCGTAAGCCATTAAAAAAATATTTGCAAACTGCAAAGCTATCGGAAGACAAGTCGGCAGCACAACACATCACAAAAACGGTTATGTCATACGCCATAATGGGTGATATCCTCTACAGAAAATCATTCGATCAAATGTGGCTATAATATTTAAGCAAAGCAGAAGCACATAATATTATTAAAAAGGTACATGCCAAACTGTGTGGTGCTCATCAATCAGGGCTAAAAATGAAAATGAAGATCAAAAGACTCAGATATTATTGGCCAGCAATGATGTCTGACTACATGGATACAACCAGAAGATGTCAATAGTGCCAAGTGCATTGTGTTGTCTTACACCAACCTTCAAATGTGCTACACCCAACCGTTGCTTTGTCGCCATTCGAGTGTTAGGCCATGAATATAATAGGTCCGATAGACCCTCCATCCTCTATGTGACATGGATTTATACTTGCCACAGCAGATTACTTTTCCAAATTGGCAGAGGTAAGGCTGTTAAGACAAGTTACAACACAGCACGTTCTTCAGTTTATCAAAAGCCAAGTCATCTAACATTTTGGAGTTCTGTACAAAATAATCTCTGACAATGGGACATCCTTCAAAAGCACAAAAATCAACAACTTTGTCAAACAATAGGGGATAGCCTGGAGATACTCTACGATCTACTATCTCAGGGAAAATGGCCTTGCCGAGGCCTTCAACAAGACACTGTTTACTAGAAGCTTTGTGTGCCTATCAGACAACGTTCAGGACTCCCACTCAGTGTATACCCTATATGATCGTGTAGGAGTCTGATGCTGTAATACCGCTAGAGGTCAAGATGCCAACTCTCAGAGTTGCTATCATCAATCAACTTACAATAGTAGAAAGTGCAAAAATCAAACTTGAAGAATTGGAAAGCCTCGAAGGAAAATGACTAGAAGCACAACAACATTTGGAGCTTTACTAAGCAAAAATGATACGAGCCAATGAAAAATTGTTCTGCCCAAGGAAATTAAAAATTGGTGATCTCGTACATGTGTTCAAAAGGCCTATTCTTGCTCGCCACAAAATAGGTGGAAAATTTGAGTCGACTTGGAAGGACCATTTGTCAAAGAAAAAGTCTACATAGGAGAAGCCTTTCAGCTAGTTGATTTTCGAGGCGAAAGACCCATGTTGCCGATCAATGGAAGACACTTGAAGATATACTATGCAACTTGACGTGCTTGGAATTATCCTTTTTGAAATTTTGATTGTTCTAGAGTTATTTATTTGGCCAAACGTCTGTGACCCGGTTCAAAATTTTGTAATAAAATAACCTCAATAAAATGAAAACTTTTAAAGTTACATACTTTAATGTTCTCTTGTTTACCTTAAAAGATTGATATTTTAATAAATTGAAGTAAAATATATACACATAAATAAATGATTTTCTCACCAACATAAACAAAAATTTTCTCTAATAAACACTTTGTTTTATTCTTATTCCTGTTAAATTTTAGCACACTGTTGTTTTTACTGTTGTATGCAGAGAAAATGTCAACATAAAAGCTGATTTTTGCTTTTAAAGATGGCTGGAACCTCACACTTAACAAGGAAAGGGCACTATAGGGTTGCACCAAAGACTTCGACATGGAATTCAGTCAAGTCGACATGGACTATGACCTTTGATGGATGTAGTTAACCATCAAGAAAAAGAAGGGCTACCATTGTTGTTGAAGATTAGCACCAGAGAGAATCCCTCACTAAAGTGGAAAAATGTGATAATACAACAAGATCCGATGGAGGGGACTAGTCGTCTGCCATCTATGATAACTACACTGACCGGAGGCGTAGTCACTGCTAATGACGAGAGACCGTCAAATGCACCGCTGCAAAATGACGAGAGACCGTCAGATGCACCGCTGTAAAATGACGAGAGACTGTAAGATGCATCGCTACAAAGAACTCAATGCAGAAATGCCAACCGCCGAAAACATATATCTTTTGTGCGTGAAGAAAGAAGATGCTAACAGGAGGTAGAAAATTTACTTTACCCCTATTCCTGAAGGGAAAATCTATGATCTAGATATGAGAGAGATTTCCTCCAGCCTACATGTCACAGAGGATGGTCCGAGTTTGCTACATAGTTGGAGATACCAGGTGTTTTAGATGTTCTTTTTGTGGGTTGCCCGACATGCAACGTCTAAATTACCACACGTACACTAGCTACAGGAACATTTGTCGAATGCCTAGACTACAATGCTTTCCACCTAGAATGCTACAGTACTCTAAAGGAGTACACATTCATCGATGACAGATTTCAGGCCATCGACTACCCATTGGGGGAGCATATATCCGCTACATACAGAGAAAACACCGACCTAGATTTCTACCGATATTGAAATGAGGGAGCATCCTTGACATCCTCTGATCATTGTCACTGCAGAATACTACAAAATGAGTAGAGTGAACAAAAGGGAATTTGAATTCTATGAAGAAGTTCAAGGAAGGTTCATTAATATACTAGAAGGCTTGGAACTATATACCAGAGTTTTCTTTGAAAGCAATGAAAGAAGTATTTTTGACTGCATCTTTGATCTAAGAGATAGAGGTCGTGCATGCCTTCTGATGGAAAGAACCTATTTCGAGCCATGAAAATGGATGCGTAGAAATGGCAGAATCACCATACAATGTGGTTATTGTTACAATTTCACCCATGACGGACAAGGAAATCACCCGGGGATTTTGAGATATGATGAGCTGGACCCGTTACCTCCAATGATAAAATGGATGATCAAAAGGATGGTTCAATGGAGCATTCTTCCAGCCGACTGTATTGCTAACAATTGTATCATCAATATATACGATTGAAGGAGACTTCATTTCCCCACAAATAGACCATCATGATTTTTTTAGACCTTTTTTCACAGTCTCTTTCATGAGCAAAAACAACATTTTATTCAAAAAAAATAGATGCCATTAGCCCCGGTGAGTTCAAAGGATTTTTGGATATTCCGCTACCAGTGGTTTCAATGTTGGTTCTTAAAGGAAATGGACATACATCACCAAATATTGCATTCCAGGGTTACGACACCACAAGGTGTCTGTAAATTTTCGAAGAATGGATGACAACAAAATGCTATATGGATTTCAGCCAAATCTGGAGTTGGAAGAACTACTGCCTTACGAGCTATGAGAGGGTTGTACCTCTAAGCACATGCAAAGGGAACTCTTCTCTTGGAGCATGGTTTTGTAGGTAAGCTCGATCAGGAGCTCACCCCACCAAAGATGGACATTTAGGGGATACCTTTTTTTACTATGTTTTGACACAACAAATATGATGAGATATATACCAGATATGCTCAGATTGTGATATGTACCCAACATGAGATTCTTTTAGTTGTAGTTTGATAGATTTAGCATATTTTTCCTTTTGAAACATTGGCCTGCACTCAATCTGTAACACTCATTGAAGAATATTGATGAAATCTCTTTCAAAACTTCCAATCTTCATTCTGAGATTGATCCCTATATTTCAATTTTCATTTTGGAATCAGTCCCTAACTTCTGGTTCCCTCTTTTTGAAGTCGGACCCTAACTTCTGATCCTCTTTCTGAGATTGATCCATAACTTTCCATTCTCATTTCAGAATTAGTTCCTAAATCCCAATTCCCTTCGAGGTCGGTCCCTAACTTTCAATCCTCTTTCTAAGATTGATCCTTAAATTTTAATTCTCATCTTGGAATTAGGCCCTAAATTTTGATTCGCTCTTTTCAAGGCCAGTCCCTAACTTTCAATTCTCTTTTTGAGATTGATCCCTAAATTTAAATTCTTATTTTTTAGTCAATCCCTAACTTCTAATTCCCTCTTTTCGGGGTCGGTCCCTAATTTTTAATCTTTTTTCTGAGATTGATCCCTAAATTTCAATTCTTATTTTGGAATCAGTCCCTAAATATGATTCCTTCCTTTTGAGGTTAGTCCTTAACTTTCGATCTTCTTTTTAATATTGATCCCTAAATTTCAATTCTTATTTTCGAATCACTTCCTAACTCCTAATTCCCTCTTTTCAAGGTCTGTCCCTAACTTCCAATCCTCTTTCAGAGATTGATCCTTAAACATCAACTCTAATTTTTAATCAATCCTTAACTTTCCATTCCCTCTTTTAAAGGCTAGTCTTCCGATTTGCTTTTTGAGAGCGATCCCTAAATTTCAAATCTCATTTTAGAATCAGTCCCTAACTTCTGATTCTCTCTTTTCGAGCTTGGTCCTTAACTTTCGATCCTCTATCTGAGATTGATCCCTAAATTTCAACTCTCATTTTGGAATCAGTCCATAACTTCTGATTCCCTCTTTTTGAGGTCAGTCCCTAAGTTCCAATCCTGTCTCTGAGATTGATCTTTAAATTTTAACTCTCATTTTGGAATCAGTCCCTAACTTCTGATTCCCTTTTCTCGAGGTTGGTCCCTAGCTTTTGATTCCCACCTCTTAAGGTTGGTCCCTAACTTCTGATCCTCTTTCTGAGATTGATCCCTAAATTTGAACTCTTATTTTGGAATCAGTCCCTAACTTCTGATTCCCTCAATTCCAGGTCGGTCCCTAACTTTTGATTCTCTTTCTAAGATCGATCCCCAAATTTCAATTCTCATTTTGGAATCAGTCCCTAACTTCTGATTCCTTCTTTTTAAGGTCGGTCCCTAACTTTCGATCCTCAATTTAAGATTGATGCCTAAATTTCAACTCTCATTTTGGAATCAGTCCCTAACCTCTGATTCTCTCTTTTCGAGGTCGGTCCCTAACTTTCGATCCTCTTTCTATGATTTATCCCTAAATTTCAATTCTCATTTTGGAATCAGTCTCTAAATCCTGATAACCTCCTTTCAAGGTCGGTCCCTAACTTCCGATCCTCTTTCTGAGATTGATCACTAAATTTCAATTCTCATTTTGGAAGAAGTCCCGAACTTCTGATTCTCTTATTTCAAGGTCAGTCCTTAACTTATGACTCTCTTTCTGAGATTCATCCCTAAATTTCAATTCTCATTTCGGAATCAGTCCCTAAATTATGATTCCCTCCTTTTGAGTTTGGTACGTAAATTTTGATTCTCTTTCTGAGATTGATTCCTAAATTTCAATTCTCATTTTTGAATCAGTCCCTAAATTCTGATTCCCTCCTTTGGAGTTTGGTACCTAAATTTCGACTCTCTTTCTTAGATTGATACTTAAATTTCAGCTCTCATCTCGGGGTCAGTACCTAAATTCTAATTCCCTCATTTTGACCTCAATACCTAAATTCTGACTCTTCTTTTCAAGGTTGATACCCAATTTTCAATTCCCATCTTGAGGTTAGCACCTTTATACGGATTCTCATCCTTTGTGAAGATTGGAAACTTGATAATTTGAAACCTACTCTCCGATCCCTACTGAGAGTTTCTACACCTTGATTTTGACCAGATATTCACCTGCTATATTCTTTGGCGGAAACAAATAGCACTAAATTTTACACTCCTTTCTAGGTCTATTTACTTAAGAGTCTGAGTTGGTTTTTTTGATCTTGCTAGTCAATGCCAATACGCTCGATGTGCTTTTCCCAACACACCACACCTATTGGGGGTCCATTTTTTTACCTCACTTTTGGTTGAGGTTTTGTTTTTCCTCTTTAGTTTCCTAATGTCTAACCATAGGACATTTTTGTTGACTACTCATAAAAAACTGGAAAATGAACCCTCACATTTAGAATTTCTAAACTCTTTCTTGCTCAACTTGAAGTTCCACATGTTGGTCCTAAACTCTAGCACTCAGTAGGTGAGGTTAGTATGATGGATCTCAAGAGGAGTCCCCATATGACAGTTTAACCTTAGGGTTGACCCTAGGTGTTGGTCTGGAACTAGTTCACTCACTACACTCACTATAACCTATATCCACTCATAACTCTAAACCCTAATTTGTTGACTTTGATCCCTTGATGTTTTGGGAGACTCATGTAGATGGTCCCAAATGTAGATAGACCCACTAGCCCTAGGCTAGGGTTTAGTTAAAACCAGTACATAGAGGACCCAAATGGGGATTTCATTGGTCCATAACTCATTTAAGGTGGTTGACACACCAATTCTACCAAAGTTTCCAATTTGGCCTTTTTACCCCCAAAACTACCCAAATTACCTAAACACCCCCAAATCCTAAATTTGGCAAAAAATCCCAATTTCACCCAAAATACCTAAATTTGTTCAAAAATCACTTAAAACTATTTTAAAATACCCAAATTGTCCAAAATAACCCAAAATTGCCAAAATTACCAAAATACCCAAAATTTGCCAAAATTACAAAAATACCCTTGACTCCCCAAACTTTCCCAAAACCTTAAAAATCATCTTAAGTGTCTCCAAAACCAATTTGGACCCTCTAATATGACACAATTTAGCCAATTTGACCATTTTGACCAAACCCCCAAATTGCCTTTAAAGGCCCAATTTCCCCAAAGTCATCCCAAATGTCCATCAATTTAGACCCAATTTCCCTCAATTTCAATTCTAAACTCAAATTTAAATTTAATATGACCAATCTAAACCAAATGAAAGCCTAATTTCCCATGCTTTGAACTCAATTTTGATCCAAATCAAAACCCAATTTTGACCATATGACTTTGTTTCGCTGAATTGAACCTCATAGCCTACTCAATTTGCCCCAATTTGAATCCTAAACTCTTCATAACACTCTCACACACCCGATTTAGCTTTTAATTGGCCTTGTTTAAGCCTCAATTTCCCTTAATTTTAACCCAAGTCCAAAAATCCCCAAATTAGCCCCAAATTGGCTATGTCTCCAAATTCCACCAAATTGAATTCCCTAACGCCAAATTTGACACCCAATTTACATTGAAAACTCTTAATGACATTTCTATGGAACATTTACAACTATAAATTTGGACTTAGTCCAACCTTAGCCCAACATAAACCCAAGTCTAGTCAAACATGCCCAAATTGACCAAAATCCTAAAATCCTTCAATTTGAGCTTTCAATTGACCTTAAAATTACGTCAATACTTAACCAAAAGTATTCATTACAATCATTTACACGATTTTGATCAATCAATTGAGCTGAAAGTCATGGCTAGACTAACCCAAATCCAACTTTCAGCCTTTTTGCACAAATTAGACCCATGCACCAAAATTGACTTAGACATTCTAAAGTCACAAAATTAAGGTCTCCACAGCCACTAAGCACACCTTATTGACTAGGCTAAACCCTCTCAAACCACCCAAGTAAGCTATGGACCAATGGTTCCATAAATTAAGGGATCTTATCCCATTTTTGGGCCTTAATCAAAATTCTCGTCCATCATCACTTACAATTGGGAGTAAATTATAATTAAGCCTCCCTCTGGCTCAGCTAACATTCTGGCCACTACTCCTGGCCCTACCAACTGTCCTAGCAGCCGGAAAACACCAAAACTGACACCCCAAGCTCAAATTCAAACCTAATTTTAACCCCGAAGGCCAGCTCTTTGACCAAAGAAAAATATGTTGACATTTTCATACCTATTTTACACTGATTTTGATGATATTACACTTTAAAGAAATGTATTTTTGATGTTTTGTTGCAAGTATGTTGATTTATGGTCATTGGAGCAAAAAGATGCAAAAAGGAGAAAATTTGGAGGAAAAAAGACCAAAATATGAAGATTTGATCTTGGGCGCTGACGGCGCCATTGACGCCGCTAACGGCAGGGTTTTCACGAGAGTCTAGAATTAAATATTCTAGAATCCTGCCAACAATGCCATCGAGGCTGCCAATGGCGAGAATAACGGTTCTCTCAATAGATGCATTGAATGTGGATGATTTTTGAGGAGACGCTTAGGCAACTCTTGAAAACTCTTCTACAACTTTAAGAGAAACATTTTGGACGCCAAAAAAGGGGAATCTAAGGGGAGTCCAGAGTGTCCAGAGAGTGTCGAGAGGTCTTCGGATGTCCAGGGGAGTGCAATTTAGGGTTAGATATTATGAGAAATTTTTCGAGAAATTGTAGGAGTGGAAGGAAAGTGAGAGATTTCTTCCTTGCCACTTCGAAAGATAATTCTATGTGTTGTAAGGAAAGGAAGAGATTCAGAGGAACTTTGAGGATTTGCTTTGGGAGGAATTCGAGATAATTTGTATTTACTTGTTATAGTTTTTATGACTTTGCTTTTATTTGCCGTATCTTCTTCATGAGTTCTAAGTAGTTTTCTCTGTCTTTCTCCTTGTCTTGAGAATTTGTGAAATGATGATTTGAATAGGTTGTGCCGTGAGAATGTTAAAGAAGTTGTGATGATTGTTTCACTTTAATCTTAATTTATTTTCGATCTGGCCAATTGATTTGTTAAAATATGTTGAGTTTTACAACTAAAGTGAGGATTACAGCCAAGATTTAGGTAGGTCAAAGTCCTTAAAAATTTGGTGCAAATAAATAGGGAAATAAAAATTATTGAGGGTAAAATTGGAGATTTTAGAGTGACAGACTAAAATCCTCAATTCGATCCTATCATTTGGGTGCTGAAGTGTAGATGTTAGTGCTCAGATGAGGAGAACGTGGGATCTTCGACGTGAGAGCTAGTATCCTCCCAGCCTAGCTGCAGATTCAGTAACTAAGCATATGATTATTCAATGTTCTTTATGCCTAGTCCAAAAGGTAAAGAATAGGTATGCTCCTATTTGACACAATACAATTTGAACTCATTCAATTTATCCATTGACTTAAATTTCTTGACATGGAGAAGGATGCTTTCTTATATATTGTACTTCACATTAGAAAATTTATTAGTAGAATTAGTTGATTAAGAGTTTATTAAAATTACATTTTTATTTTAATTTCCTATTAGTGACAAATATGCAATTTGAACATTTTTATTTTAATTGCATATTAGTGACAAATATGCAATTTGAACTATGTTGTTGTGATTAAGTATTGATTTTCTAAATCTTAGTTCGTAGGCTCTAATTATTACCTCCCTGTGGATCGATAATTAAGTATTGATTTTTTAAATCTTAGTTTGTAGCCTCTAATATTACTCCCTGTGGGATCGACATCCAGGACTCAATTAGAGCCCTATATTACTTGAGCGATACAAATACTTGCATTGATAAGTGTAACTTTGCAATTATTGACTATTTTATACACATATTTATCAAATCTATAACTGTTGTCAAGTTTTTGGTGCTATTGTCGGGGATTTAAATCTTCTAGCAGCAGTATCAAATTCTTGTATTTTTGAGCACACATAAAGTTGCTGTCAAGTTCTTGGCGCCGTTGACGGGCAGTAAAAATTTGATTTAAAAAAAAATCTTAATTAGAGCAACGGACAAATTAGGACTATTTGAAAACTTTTACTTGAATTGAAACTTATTTTCATATTTAGTTCATTATTTTTCTGTGTGTTGATTTCAATTGTATGCATAAATTTGGCCCTAAAAATCTTATACCCTATGATTCAGAATTAGAACGTAGTGTTAGGAGAATTAGAAAACTAAGAAAAGAACCTAGAAATCCTAACACAATGGAAAACAATGTGAATAATCAAGGAATAGTAAATGAACATCAACCGAGACCTCTACGAGATTATGCAAATCCTACAGCAGATGAAACTCACTTATCTATCCAAAATTCTGATGTAGCTGCTAATTCATTTGAGCTCAAACATGCTATTATTCAAATGGTACAAAACAACCAATTCGGAGGTACACCAAATGAAGATCCTAATTTACACCTCGCTAATTATTTAGAACTTTTTGCTACCTCTAAATATGACAAACTTTTTAACAATGTTGTTAGACTTAGACTTTTTCCTTTTTCACTTAGGGATAAGGCTATAATGTGGCTAAATTTGTTAGCACCTACATCTATTGAAACTTGGGGAGAACCTTCACAGAAACTTCTATCCAAATATTTCCCTCCATCCAAAACTGCTAAACATAGAATTGACATAACATCATTTTGTCAGATTGATTGAGTCGTTATATGAAGCTTGGGAGAGAGTTAAAGATCTTCTTATGAAGTGCCCACATCATTCGTTACCAGATTGGTTGATAATTCAAACTTTTTACAATGGATTAGAGATCTCTTAGATCGATTATAGATGCTGCGGCTCGTGGTTCTTTAATGTCAAAACCTTTTGATACCCTCATCATTCGTTACCAGACTGGTTAATAATTCAAACCTTTTATAATGGATTAGTGGGATATGTTCTCATCATTCATTACTAGATTGGTTGATAATTCAAACTTTTTATAATGGATTAGTGGGATCTGTAGATCGATTATAAATGTTGCGGCTTCTTGTTCCGTAATGTCAAAACCTTTTGATGACGCTTATTTGTTAAAAGAAGGAATGGCTGCCAACAATTTTAAATGGACCTCTGAAAGGATAAATCCTAAAAGCGTAGCTAGTATCCATAATTCTGATGTAATATATATGTTAGCTTTATAGATTGTTGCAATATCAAAGAAATTAGATCATTATGGAATGACTATTCTCCAACACCTACTATGATGGAAGAGAATTCATCTGGGGAATTTGTGGATGTTCAGCCTTCTTATGAGACTCTAAATGCTACTAACAATAGACCCAATTATCCTTATTCAAACTATTATAACCGAGGTTGGAAGAGTCATCCTAACATTAATTGGAATAAAAATTCTTCTACAAATGAACAATAGGCAAACAACCCAGAAAACCCATTGGGAAATTCATCCAACTAAGGAAATCTTAATTATAGGCCTTCTTATCCTCGATGATATAATAGTAAGACTCAATTTAAGGAAACAAGTTCTCTATGGAAGAGCTAATACTGAACATGGGTCAATAATTGCAAAATCAAGGAAATCATTTATAAATTCAAGGAAACCAGTTACAAAATCAAGGAACTGCTATCAAGATTATTGAAAACCAATTGGGGCATATCGCTACTGCGATTAGTAACTGAACATTAGAAACTTTTCCTAGTACTATGGAATTAAATCCTAAAGATCATGGAAAAGAACAGATAAAAGCGATACAATTATGAAGTGGAAAAAAATTGGAAACAAGAGCGCATAAAGAAACAAAAACTGAAAAAGAGAAAGTGGATTCAGAAAAAGAAAAGGATCATCAATACCCAGATTTAGAATATCCACTTACACCAATGAAAATTACTGTGGAAAAACATCCTCCACCGTTTCCTGAAAGATTGAAACAACACAAAAAAGATAAACAATTTTCCAAGTTTATAGAAATTCTTAAAAAATTAATGGTAAATATTCCTTTCGTAGAAGCTTTAGAGGAAATGCCCAATTATGTGAAATTTATGAAAGATATTTTGAACAAGAAAAGGAAGTTCACCGATAATGAGACTGTTGCACTTAGCAAAGAGTATAGTGCAATTATTCGGAAAAGGCTTCCTGAAAAATTAAAAGTTCCTAGTAGTTTCACTATAACGTGTGCTATGAGTGAAAGATTCTATGGAAAAGCTTTATGTGATTTGGGAGCCAGCATTAATCGTATGCCTCTATTAATTTTGAAGTGATTAGGATTAGGAGAAGTCTCACATACTTATGTAACTCTTCAGTTAGCAGATCATTTAGTTACTTATCTTAAGGGAGTTATAGAAGATGTTTTAATAAAAATTGATAAATTTATCTTTCCTGTGGATTTTATTGTTTAGATATGGAGGAAGATAAATAAATACTTATAATTTTAGGGAGACTTTTTTTAGCTACTGGAAAAGCTATGATATAAGTTTAAAATGGAGAATTAACTATGAGAGTTAATGATCAAGAAGTGACTTTTAACATTGCAAAATCTATGAAATACCCTGCTGTTGAAAGAGACATTGAATGTTTTCACATGGAAATTAGTGAACATCTGTTGAACGAGCATTTTAAAAAATATTTTGAAGATAAAAAATGATTTTGAAGAGAAAGTTGAAGTTATTTTGGACAAAATAGAAAATGAAGAATTAGATTATGTTATGGAAATATTTGAGATGTTGGATATTACAGGAAATGCTGATAAGAATCTAGTTTCGTCAATTATAAAACCACCTAAACTNTTTTTTTAGCTACTGGAAAAGCTATGATATAAGTTTAAAATGGAGAATTAACTATGAGAGTTAATGATCAAGAAGTGACTTTTAACATTGCAAAATCTATGAAATATAATTAACTATGAGAGTTAATGATCAAGAAGTGACTTTTAACATTGCGAAATCTATGAAATACTTGTTGTTGAGAGAGATAATAAATGTTTTCGCATGGAAATTATTGAACATCTACTGAATGAACATTTTAGATGAGAGTTAACGATCAAGAAGTGACTTTTAACATTGCAAAATCTATGAAATACCCTGTTGGATGAGAGTTAACGATCAAGAAGTGACTTTTAACATTGCAAAATCTATGAAATACCCTTTGGATGAGAGTTAACGATCAAGAAGTGACTTTTAACATTGCAAAATCTATGAAATACCCTGCTGTCCAAAGAGATAATGAATGTTTTCGCATGGAAATTAATGAACATCTATTGAAAGAACATTTAAAGAACAATTTGAAGAGAATGATGAAATTATTCTGGATGAATTTGAAAATGAAGAATTAGATTATATTCAGGAAAGATTTGAGATGTTGGATATTACGGAAAATGCCAATAAAAATCTATTACCATCAATTATAAAACCACCTGAACTTGAGATGAAAGTATTGCCTAGCCACTTGAAGTATGTATTTTTATGGAGACTCGTCTACATTACTTGTCATTATATCTTCATAATTAAATGATCTGCAAGAGCAAAGACTATTAGACACATTGAAAAGATATAAGAAAGCTTTTGGTTGAACATTAGCTGATATTAAGGGAATCAGTCCTTCAATCTGTATGCACAGAATTATATTAGATGAACAGCCAAGAGTTGATCCACAAAGGAGATTAAATCCAATGATGAAAGAAGTAGTTAAGAAGGCAATTTTGTTAAGGGAATTAGTCCTTCAATCTGTATGCACAAAATTATATTAGATGAACAATATAAACCATGGATATTAAAGGAATCAGTCCTTCAATTTGTATGCACAAAATTATATTAGATGAACAATATAAACCAAGAGTAATCCACAAAAGAGATTAAAGCCGATGATGAAAGAAGTAATTAAGAAGGAAATTTTGAAATGGTTAGACACTAGAATTATATACAGTCATTCGATCTGTATGCACAAAATTATATTAGATGAACAATATAAACCAAGAGTTGATCCACAAAGATCTGTATGCATAGAATTATACTGGATGAACAATATAAACCAAGAGTTGATCCACAAAGGAGATTAAACTCAATGATGAAAGAAGTAGTCAAGAATGAAATTTTGAAATGGTTGGACACTGAAATTATATATCCGATGATGAAAGAATTAGTTAAGAAGGAAATTTTGAAATGGTTAGACACTGGAATTATATATCCTATTTCAGATAATGGGTAAAAAAGGAAATTTTGAAATGGTTAGACACTAGAATTATATATCCTATTTCAGATAGTGCACAGAGGAAATTTTGAAATGGTTAGACACTGGAATTATATATCCTATTTCAGATAGTGCGTGGGTAATAAATTTTGAAATGGTTAGACACTGGAATTATATATCCTATTTCAGATAGTGCATGAGTAAGTTATATTCATTGTGTTCCTAAGAAAGGAGTGACTGTTGAAACAAAATAAAATAATCAATTAATACCTATCAGACAAGCTCCTAAAAAAGGAAGAGTGACTGTTGAAACAAAAGAAAATAATGAATTAATACCTATCAGACTCGTAAAAAGGAGTGACTGTTGAAACAAAAGAAAATAATGAATTAATACATATCCAAAAAGTTACTGGGTGAAAGGTGAGTGACTGTTGAAACAATAGATAGTGGTGGGTAAGTCCAATTCATTGTGTTCCTAAAAAAGGAGGAATGACTGTTGAAACAAAAGAAAATAAAGGTAAGTCCAATTCATTGTGTTCCTAAGAAAGGAGTGACTGTTGAAACAAAAGAAAATAATGAATTAATACAGCAAGTCCAATTCATTGTGTTCCTAAGAAAGGAGGGGTGACTGCTGAAGCACAAGAGAATAAATAAATTTTGAAATGGTTAGACACTGGAATTATATATCCTATTTCAGATAGTGCATGAGTAAGTTTATTCATTGTGTTCCTAAAAAAAGAGGAGTTACTGTTGAAATAAAAGAAAATAATGAATTAATACCTATCAGACAAAGGTGGTGTATTTGCATTAATTATAGAAAATTAAACACTACCACCAGGAAAGATCACTTCCCTTTACCC